>CM077457.1:34850157-34872438 GCA_039654765.1 Mylopharyngodon piceus | reverse complement strand
TCCTGTTTTATCTTGTTTTTATTTTCTATTTAGCTCATAGTGTTTTCAAATGTCTTTATTTTGTCTTTTTATATAGACATATGTGACCGTTATGTTTTATGTAAAGCACTTTGAATTGCCTTTGAAATTTGCTATACAAAATAAACTTGCTTTGCCATATCAAAAACTTTTTATATCATAATTATCTTAGATTAAAAGATATATGCGCTTCCATAACAAATAATAATAATAAGTTTCACACAGGTTTCATGTTTACCCCATTGAATTTAGATAATTAGAGAGTTTTAGGGCACAAGGAAACACTATAGTACACGTGCACATAGCATGTTAATCTAACCACAACATGGCTTACTCTGAGTCTGAGAGGGAGTAAAATCTTTGCGTGGCAGGGGCAGCTGCCACTGAGACCCATAGATATACATAATAAAGGCTAGATGTCTTACGGCGGAAACTTCTAACGTCATCACCGGTGGCCATCTTGTCACAGGCAAGCTTTCTGGCTGGCTCTGTGGTACCTGATGTAAGGTGAGTGATCTGCACGAACACAAATACTCTTATCTCGCTGAAATCTTGACGGATTTACAAATGGTTTGGTTTCTTACAAAAGTTATTAACGTGGCTATAATTCTGGATGCTTGAACATGTTGAAATAAGTAGCTTTTCTTTTTCGAAAAACGACTTCTAATCGTGCAGCATGGTTGTGTATCACGGCGACAGGCGCAAGGTATCAAGGCTGAGACCACACTCGAGCTGTTCAATTCAACAGGTTTTACTGACACCCATAACGATTTTATGACAACTAATCTTTTGTCTAAATTACAATCTTTGTGGATGTGGTTGTAGTTATTAGCTGGTTAATAAAAAGAAGCTTTGAGTGAGACCTAGTAGTTACAGTTTAGCTGCTACCCAGCAATTTTACATCAGTGGGAGAGGCAGAATTGTTCTTTCTTTTCAATATAACTTAAAGCTGCACATGACATCTTACATTATGATACAGGAAATTGCTGGCTTTGAGGAGAAGATGCCAGACTTTTTTTTTGTGCAACTCACGGATGCTCCAATTGCCGTAGTCTCAAAACGAGAGCCTGTAAATTACCTTTCACCTGCAGCTTTCCAAGATATGCCAATATTATGATTATATTTGGGATAATCGTTAGTTACTTAGTGGATGTATGTACAATATGTATGTATGTATGTAAGTCCTGTTACACAGGAACAGATGGGCTATGACATAATAGTATTACAAGATTGTTGTTGACTCCAAAGCTTTTTACAAGTTTGTTTACACAATCGCAGAATGTTTCTCTTGGACCCTCTTTTTTTTTTTTTTTTTTTTTTTTTTTTTTTTTTTTTTTTTTTGGAACAGTGATCTCTGAAGTAGGCACAGTGCAATGTCGAGGGGAAAAGCCTAGTAAATGGCCCAACCCCTGAAGAAGTTAAAATAAACATGTAATAATTCAAATTATTTTATTATAATAAAATATTCATATTATAAAAGTGTGTATATATATATATATATATCTATATATATCATGTTGGCAGTCTGTACACGGAGTTTTAGTCGCCTATATATTGATTTAACATAAATACCTTGTGCGTGTGTGTATATTGCACTCATCTGTTCTGTTCAATGTTATTTTTTACATGGAAGTCCATGGTTATAATTATTCATAAGTATGTAGTGTCATAAGTACATTCCTGACGTTTATAACAAACCAAACAGTTTGAAAATTTGGTAGAAAATTGGAGCAAGTTATGGTTATTTAAAAAGTACATGCTCCATTAAAACACAATGTTACGAGTGAGCGAGCTGACTGTTACAAGATGGTCGCCAGGTGCGGACGTCGACCTCCATTGGCCAGCAGCGCGGACGAGACGTCTAGCCTTTATTATGGTTATCTATGCTGAGACCTGTCATTCCACCCGTCGCTTCCACTCGACCTGTCACTGCTATATGCGCCTGTCACTCGACCTGTCACCGCTGCCACTCGACCTGTCACATATATACGCGCCTTCCATATTATGGAAAATCGTGTCATTTTTTGACGCACGCTCTCGGAGCTTTGGTGTCACGGTTAACGTCACTCGTTTTTTTTTGGCACACGTGAGCATAACATCAGAGCAAGGCGGACCACACCCGGACACAGTTCTACCCGGTAATACGCATTTCGCGGTTGGATCAGCGCTGATCGGTTCTGCGCAGATTTTGCTCAGCTCAAACGAGCCTTCAGGAGTGAAACCGAAAGCAGTCGTATTGGATGACTGTAAAGACGCCATTTCGGAAGATTTAAAATCAGCAATTGCAGCAACTTTTCCATAGCTGTAATATCGATGCGCCGCGCGTCTAAGTCTAAACAAACTTTATGACGAGCTCAAACTCAAACACATGATGAAGTTACTTTCGTAATACTTCACGGCGACTGAAACACTCATAAAAAGGCCGGAAATAAACGTATACTTGTTTGCTTTTGTTCCTTTAACAGGAGCATTTTAATTTAATGTTGAGATCTTTGGTTGTCTTTAAATCATATTTAGTTATTTAAATAAACTATATATCGTGTGTTCAGTGACGCAGGAAAACTGCGGAAAGGAAGTGTAATCAGGATAATCACATAAACATAAAAATAACAAATCATATTTGCTTAATGCTAATGCGAGACGATAAAAACAGAAGGTGAAAAACACCTGCAAGAGGTCAGCAGTGTCATTAAAGTGAAGCTGAATCCAGTGTTTGAACGAGGCTGCTGCGTGTGAAAGTGTGGGCGACATATCGGACATGTTGCTCTACATACCAACATTATTTACAGTAATTGGAGAAAAACTGTTAATGTTGAGTTAAAGTGAATTAAGTGCCTTTTAAATAAAATGTGTCAATTCAGTTGTGTATGTTTTGTAAACCACATACAGGCCTTAAATCAAGTCTCACATCAAGCAGGAAGAGAAGGAGCAAACTATGTAAAATGAGTGTGTCTGAGGAGAGAGAGGAGAACTGGACCTGTAAAATGAGTGAAGAGCGAAAGGAGGAGGTATCTCTTCACACTCAGAGAGCAGCATCTCCAGTATCCAGCTGTGTGTCCATGAAGAGCAACAACTCTATGTTTATTCCCCCTAATCTCAGTGATGGACCATCTTCTGGATTCAGCTGTGTGTCCATGAAGAGCAACAACTCCATGTGTTTATTCCCCTAATCTCAGTGATGGACCATCTTCTGCATCCAGCTGTGTGTCTATGAAGAGCAACAACTCCATGTTTATTCCCCCTAATCTCAGTGATGGACCATCTCCAGTATCCAGCTGTGTGTCCATGAAGAGCAACAACTCCATGTTTATTCCCCCTAATCTCAGTGATGGACCATCTTCAGGATTCAGCTGTGTGTCCATGAAGAGCAACAACTCCATGTTTATTCCCCCTAATCTCAGTGATGGACCATCTTCAGGATTCAGCTGTGTGTCCATGAAGAGCAACAACTCCATGTTTATTCCCCCTAATCTCAGTGATGGACCATCTTCTGGATTCAGCTGTGTGTCCATGAAGAGCAACAACTCCATGTTTATTCCCCCTAATCTCAGTGATGGACCATCTTCTGGATTCAGCTGTGTGTCCATGAAGAGCAACAACTCCATGTTTATTCCCCCTAATCTCAGTGATGGACCTGCTGTGACCTCTGACCCTTTGTGAGTATCATGAATTTCAGGGCAGGCCCAGACTGTTGACACCCTGGACGAGAGATTATATTGGTTGATCGCCCCTTAAAACTACAACACTGGCAATAACACACATACAGACACACATAAGTGTGTGTATAGTTGCACAAATAGTTGTTAATATAAAGGGTAATAAGACTATATAAAATATGTATCCAAATTGAATATATCTATAGATGACAGTTTTGGACTCCAGATAACTATTAGTCTCATTTGCCTCTTACCAGGCACCACTATTTTTGAACATAGACTGGAAAATATCCAAACTTCAATGAAGGGCACTTAATGTACTGTAATTACTATTTTTCTTTTCTGTTAATATAAAACCTGTGCCTGGGCACCCTAAAACTGCAAGTCAAAGTGATAAATCCAAGTTGTCTTTTAAATTTGAACAAACAAACAATCAATATGCTCTGGGAGTTTGTTTAGGTGCAGTACTCAATATGGCCGCTAGATGACATTCAAACTCCAGTTGGTGATTTAAAAACTTGAAGAGTTTACATTCATGAAGGCTTTGGACTACTGGCCTCTTTTGTTGGTGAAGTGAAAGCAAGCGACAATAAAAGTAAAAATAAAACAAAGTTATAGAATCTTAAATTAAGTTTTGTGAAAAAAAGTTATACATTGAACTTGCATTAAATGTAAATAAAATAAAAAGTTCCCATTAGTGGTCAGTTCCAGTTAAGATCTTCTAAAGCAGCTCCTGAAAATAGTAAATAAACATAAATGAATGACATGAATAGTAGTTATGATTATTACTGTACTTCTATATTGTTTTTTCATGCACTTTTTCTTTGCTCCAATTCACCAGTATTCTGACAGTTTATTGACTGATTTAAAAAAAACAACAACAAAAACTATAGCTGACAAAAAGCATCAACATCGAAAGTCAACCGATAATCAACTTATAACAATGAATTGACTGATTCACTGTTTTAATTATCATTTAGAAATATTACATTTTTGTGAAGAGGGTTTGTAGAAAGTTTCTAATTATAGAATTATCAATTTAACTGCAGTGACAAAAGCTTGAACTAAATTGATCTGGATAATGACAATAATGTCTTTAACAATCTGCTTTAAAGCTGAATTGAATTTGTTTCAGAATTGATGATCTCTTCATTGATGAACATTGACACTGTTACTGAACTGAATCAACATCGAACTGACTTGAGCTGAATTATGACACTATTATCTACTGTTGAGCTGCTTATACTGTAGCTGAATTGAGCTCTTCTCATAACTGATGAACTTTGCACTGATATTGAACTGAACTGATGAATAAATGTGACTCGAATAATAGACCTACTAATCTTAGAAACCATTGAACACCATTAACTGTTTCATTCTGCTCAGAACACAGTTTTTAAATCATAAATTATATCCACATATATTATTTTCATGTCTATAAGAAAACATGGAAAACTCTTTTGAGTGTGCTTGTGAGGGCTGGTTAACTATTTAAACTTTCAGATGCCTGCTGAAAATCTTCTGTATGACCTCTGAAATTAAAGCTTAGTACTAGGAAAATCAGTTTGACTAAAGGAAAAACAGCAATTGGAAAATATTTGCAAAAATGCTCCAATAATAAGTTGTCACTCCTAAAAACTAACATCAGAGGTTCTCAAACTTCTCAGACAAATTACCGTCTACCAAATGAGAACATGTTCAATATTATTTCAGCACGGAGCAAATATAAATCTTGATCGATCCATTGATGTATGGCTTGTTATGATAGGACAATATTTGGTTGAGATACAACTATTTGAAAATCTGCAATCTGAGGGTGCAAAAAAATCAAAATAGTGAGAAAATTGCTTTTAAAGTTGTCCAAATGAAGTCCTTAGCAATGCATATCCACTCACAAAAATAATTTTTTGATATATTTATGGTAGGTAATTTACAAAATGTCTTCATAGAACATGATATTTACATAATATCCTAATGAGTTTTGGCACAAAAGAAAAAATCAATAATTTTGACTCATACAATGTATTGTTGGCTATTGCTACAAAAATACCCGTGCGATGACTTATGACTGGTTTTGTGGTCCAGGGTCACAAATCGAGGTTGGAGTGAGGCACTTTACAATGGAAGTTTTTGCTTGTTTTAAAGAAAAGAGTTAAGAGTGGAAATTAATTTGTGTGGTAATGAACATTATCCCACAAATGTTTATTAAACTTCACTTTTACTGAACCCAGAATATTCCTTTACTGTGAGCAACATGCACAAGTCATGTCAAGATTATTTCTTTAGCATTTTTTAGAATATAAATAGTTTAAAAGCAGCTTAACAGAAAATGTACACTGCCATTCAAAAGTTTGGGATCGGTAAGATTTTTAATGTTTTAAATAAGTCTCTTATGCTCAACAACATTTTAAAAATCATGAAATATTAGATCAATTTAGCACAGAATCAACTTTGTGCTGCTGTCCACGATCGCGTGCTGTGGCAAGATTTTGTGTCATCTAGTGGTTTAGAGGAAAATAAAATCAAAGGCTTTTTACCCTGGTGTGCCTTTATCCTCCGTTGTACCCTACTATTAATAAAACATGTTTTCTCTGTAAAACTACATGTAATACACATACTGCTCTATAAAAAATACAGTACTATTGATCAATGGTAATTTAATGGAGCAGACAAATAATCTCAGAGAAACAACTTTATTTCTGTTTGTTTGTTTTTTTTCTCAGTATCAACAGCGGGAAGAGAAAGAGAGCAGCTTCTCCAGTACCCAACTGTGTGTTCATGAAGAGTAACAGATCCATGCATGAGACCCAAAAATTAAGTGATGGAGCAGCGACCTTTGACCCTGTGTGAGTATCATGTAGGGTGAGAGACGGGTTCAGAAAATGTTACATTTCATATGGCTAAAGTTCTTTAACAAGTACAAGTAACGAGTGGAAGTCATGATGCACAGAAAGAAATCCTTTCACCTTTGTTAAAGTGTCTTTGTTAAATAGTGATTTCTTATGCTTCTCTCTGTCATTTCTCTGTTGGATCTCCATTTACACAGGAATGATTTTTGTTACATGTGTTTCATCAGTGTTATATTAAGTTATTCTTTAAATTAGTGATGCACTGAAATTATCAATCTTGATGAAACTGAAACAAGAAAATTCTGGTTAGAAATAAATAAACTATATTTTAAATCAGTGGTTCCCAAACTGGTTGTTGTGACAAATGAAGGTGCCACAAAATCTTTGCTCATACAATATTTTAAATATTAATGGTAACACTTTACAATAAGGTTCATTAGTTAACTGCATTAGTTAACATGAACTAATAATGAACTGCACTTATACAGCATTTATTAATCTTTGTTAATGTTAATTTCGACATTTACTAATACATTATTAAAATCTTGTTAACATTAGTTAATGCACTGTGAACTAACATGAACAAACAATTGAACAACTGTATTTTCATTAACTAATGTTAACGAAGATTAGTAAATACAGTAACAAATGTATTGCTCATGGTTAGTTCATGTTAGTTAATACATTAACTAATGTTTAACTAATGAACCTTTTTGTAAAGTGTTACTATATTAATATATAAATGTAAGGATGCTCTGATCGATCTGCCATGAATAAGCCAATAATCACTTCCTATGAATCGACTGATTGTCTCTAAATTTGCCAATCATATGTTGATGACACAAAAAAATGCAAGACTGGACAGTGAGAGCAAATATGAAACAACTTTTAAAAAGTCAGGATTGATATCAGCTGATCAAGATAACAAGAAATCTGGGATCAGTGTAAAATCTGTTATTCTCCATTTCTCTGTGATTTTCCATTTCTAAAGGAAAGGTGGCAAGTTCTTTAAACACAATCTTCTCTGAATTTTCAAATGCCTCACTTGTGACAAAGGGGACTTTACTGTGCAACTATAAATGAAAAAATGAAAGGAGTCTACAATCCCTTTTATAAATCATCCATCATCAGTCGCCATTTACATGTAATCATTTCACATGAACACTGCTTTTTCTTCATGTCAGTGTTTCTGTGATATTTTAAAATAATAGCTTCTGGTAAAACTCTCTGTCAAGAATTTTAGCCGCCTTTCTCTTTTTTCGAAAAATTTTGACGACCAAAATCTTGAAGTCTCCCTACTTTAAACATGCAGGTCATTATCTGCCCCCAAATGCCTGATGTGCATAATTCATTTACTGTATGTAGAAAACATGTGGGTAAACAATATCAGTGTGAGAACAAAACCTTGAGGATCTCCATGTGTGATATTAGAAAGTCAGTTGGCCACAATAGATAGAAATCAGTCTGAAAGAGCAAACTTTTTTCTAGATATGGTATGATTTTCATATTAGGCATGTTTAAATATTTTCTTTATTTCCACTAAGGTCTTTTCTGTTTGTTTTGTGTCTCTTGTTCTTCTTAATGTCTTTTCAGAGGTGAGAGAGCTGACCAGATCAGATATGTGTCCTGTCAGACCTTCACATCCTCCTCCTGTCAGAAACACATCAGTCATCATGACACAGAAGCAGCCCTGCAGCTCGATTCTTACCAACCAGTGCATGTTGATCTTCAGATAGTCAAAGACCAGCACAAAACCAGCATGAAGAACAGATATGAGAGCCTATTTGAGGGAATCAAACTACAAGAGCATCAGACCCTCCTGAACAGGATTTACACACAGCTGTACATCATAGAGGGAGAGAGTGAAGGGGTGAATGAAGAACATGAGGTGCTACAGATGGAGAAAAGTTACAAGACACTCCAATCAACTGCAATGACATCTTTGACCCTTCACCTGAACCAGGATATGAGGAGAAGAGAAGAGAGAAGAAAGACAAAATCAAGACTGTTCTCACTAAAGGCATCGCTGGAATTGGAAAAACCGTTTCTGTGCAGAAGTTCATTCTGGACTGGGCTGAAGGAAAAGCCAATCAGGATGTAGATTTCATGTTTGTGTTTCCATTTAGAGAGCTGCACTTGATTAAAGATCACCAGTACAGTCTTCACAGACTTCTGCTGGACTTTCATCCTGAACTTCATGATCTGGACTCAACGATGTATGATGAATGTACAGTTGTGTTCATCTTTGATGGTCTGGATGAAAGCAGAATTAAACTGATGTTTAAAGACAGTGAGAAAGTTTCTGATGTGTCTGAGACTTCATCAGTGGGTGTGTTAATGTCAAACCTCATGAAAGGAGATCTGCTTCCCTCTGCTCTCATCTGGATCACCACCAGACCAGCTGCAGCCAATCAGATCCCCTCAAAATACATCAACCGTGTGACAGAAATTCAGGGATTCAATGACCCTCAGAAGGAGGAATATTTTAGGAAGAGAATCAGTGAGCATCAAGCCAGCAGAATCATCTCACACATCAGAAGAGCAAGAAGTCTCCACATCATGTGCCACATACCTGTCTTCTGCTGGATCTCAGCCACTGTTCTTCAGAACATCCTGAAACAAGACCTCAGTGCAGAAATCCCTTAAACTCTGACTGAAATGTACATCCACTTCCTGCTCATTCAAATAAATATGAGGAACCAGAAGTATGAAGAGAGAGATCCAGAGAAACTCCTGCAGTCCAACAGAGACGTGATTGTGAAACTTGCTGAACTGGCTTTCAATCAGCTGATGAAGGGCAATGTGATGTTCTATGAGGAGGACCTGAGAGCGAGAGCGGCATAGACATCACTGACGCCTCAGTGTATTCTGGGATTTGCACTGAGATCTTTAGGGAGGAATCTGTGATTTATCACAGGAAGGTTTACAGCTTTGTACATCTGAGCTTTCAGGAGTTTTTTGCAGCACTGTATGTGTTTTTCTGCTATTTACACAAGAACAGTGAAGTTCTGAAAATGTTCCTGACAGGAAAGTCCAGAACTCAGTGTGAGAATGTTTCTCTGGATGTGTTTCTGAGGGGAGCAATGAATAAAGCCTTGAGGAGTAAAACTGGACACCTGGATCTTTTCCTTCGATTCCTTCATGGCATCTCACTGGAGTCCAATCAGAGAGTCTTACAGGATCTGCTGATTCACACAGAGAACAACCCAAAGAGCATCAAGAAAATAATCCAAAACCTCAAACGAGGTCAAAAAAACAATGTCAGTCCTGAAAGATGGATGAATCTGTCACACTGCTTCATTGAGATGAAAAATAATTCTGTTGTTGAAAAAATGCAGGCATTTTTAAAATCCGGAACAAAAGACAAACGCCTTTCTCTTGCACAATGTTCAACTTTGGCAAACATGATCCTGATGTCAGAGGAGGTGATGGATGAATTTGACCTTAAAAAGTACAAGATCATATCATCACAAGAGGGTCGAAGGAGACTTTTACCTGCTCTCAGGAACTGCAGAAAAGCTCTGTGAGTGTGAAAAAATTAACATAATATCAACTGAATTGAAATATGAAAAATGATTTGAAATATGAACATAATACCCCATGTAGGCTAATAGATTTTCTCTGGTAAATTATAAGTATGGTAAGTTATGACTTATTTTTTCCAAAAAAACTTTTATTTACAAAAATTAGAAGTGTCCCCAGATTAAAATATTTAAAATAATTATTTTATTTTGTAGTTATAATTAAAATCCAAGTAATTACGTTTCTGAATTTTAGAAGTTTTAAAAGCTGAATGTAGTTAAAAGCTTTTTAACAAATGATTTTACATGACACTTCTATCGTTCATGATTTACTGGATAAAGAATATATATACAAATATTTTTCTCTACCTAATATAAATGCCCAAATTTTGGTATTTAGGCTTTAGGTTTTTATTTAAATGACCTTATTTTTCTTGGTCTAGAAATCACACTTTTAAAATCAGGCTACCTGATATATCTGAAGAGTTTGGTTCCAAAACGTGATAAACGCCATTTTTAAAAAAATTGAGTTCTTGCCAAAATCTGTATTGTATCTGGTCGGTATTGAAAAGTAAATTTTTAATTTTACTCAAAATGCGATATCCACCGTGTTATTCTGTCATGTTTTCTCCATATTTTTACAAACCGCGACAAACGCCAGTCTCCCTTCTCTGCAGAATGCGATATATCCGCTCAACCAATCACAGCGCACCATTCCACGCACTATAAACAGTAATGGCAGCGCTCTGAATACACCCGGCATCCTAGTTTTCCTTATCTACTTTGTACTTTGTGATCAACAAAAACAGAAAAATGAATAATTTTGACGGCACTGACGAACATGTGGTGGTTTCTGCAGTGGGGAAGAAACGTAAACCATCGAAATCTAATCATTTACGTGAGGAGATTAAGAAGATGAGGCACTCGGGAGGAGGAAAAATGCCGGCTGTTGCTTGTTCCATGACATCATCAAACTTTTGTCACTGTCCCCAAAACTGAATCATGAACAGTTTTTTAAAAGCCGTTTGACCAAGAATGATTAATTCTCGAATCTGGGATTGCTAGTTTTGATTCTAAACATAACATGATTGCGATTTGAATGTTTGCAGTTTAGCGACGCCCCTGGGTAGTTGCAGTCAATTCCAAATGTGTTGTTTTGGAAAAAAAAAAAAAAAACGTGTCATGGATTTATTGCATTTTGGGAAAAAAAATAATCTGTTTTTATAATAAATATTTGAAAATCAAAATCTGGATTTGAATTTTTAATGTTATTATAACCTAAAGATGCTATGTGAAAGTTTGAAACAGAAAATAGTGGTTTTCATCTTGCCACTTTCTTGGTAAAGAAAACACATTTTTACTCAAATTAATCAAAATGGATATATAGCATTTTGGAACCAAACTCTTCATCAATTTCTGGAGGAAGTGAATTAAAATAAGAAATATCTTGATTTAGGTCAGTGGTTCCCAACCCTGGTCCTGGAGTATCCCAACACTGCACATATTTTGATGTTTGCAATTTGAGTCTTTACTAATGAACTGATGAGATGAATTTGAAAATGTGCAGTGTTGGGGGTCCTCCAGGACCAGGATTGACCAGAAACTGTCTCTGAGCCTAATGCTATGGTACAGTTTTCGTGGTGGGAGCATTGAAAACATTATGTGGCCTGGATGGCTTGAGTCCTTTAAGAGTAATTTACTGCGGCTTAGAACGCGGCTCAACCAATCAGAATCAAGGTCCAGAACTATCAGTTTTATAACTAATTATTGACATTCAAGAGGGATTTTCACACTTGAAATAGATAACCCATAATTTACCCAGGGTTAACAATTAATCCTGGGTATTTATAAACTGATGTTTCATGCTGTGTATACCTAAACCCTGGGTTAATGTTCTTATTTGCATATTTGCAATGTTAGTGTCATTGATTGTACGAATGCTGCATGCAACCTGTTTACATCGAGGCTCTTGCACTAAACATCCTAATATTATATATTGCCTACTGCTATCAAGATTTTTTCAATCACTTTTCGGACTGTAAAAATAAGAATGAAAAGGTCTCTTCACTCCAGTTGGTGAATTTTATGTTGCCATTTAAAATGGTTCCCATCAAATGCTAAAACGACTGTTTATACAATTTCTTTAACTGTCCAATGCATGTGAATATGAGGCACATGATTGGCTCTCCGTTGCTAAGCATCTAGCTGTAACAATCTAACACCGCATCGTTTCACACTGTGCAAGTTTGGCAACGCAATGCAGGGTTAACCGTGTAAAAGAGGCTCTAATCCTGCTCCAGAGCAGGGTTTCACTACCCCGGTGCTAACCCCACTTCTAAGGGGGCTTTCAAACTGGCAGTTTAGTTCGAAACGGGGCACGGTTCGCATGGAAAATTACAAATGTGAAAGCTGTCATGCGAACCTGGGTGCGCACCGGGGTACCGAACCCGAGACTACCTGAAGGAGGTGGTCTGTGTTCGGTTGCACTCAGACTGTGCCGTGGTTCAAGTGAATATGAAAGCAACACGGACTCGGGTGCACACTTGTTCAGGAAGTAAAGTAACCTGTGCATGCGTTTTCGTAATGTATTTACTTAAATAAAACATGTAAGAGATGATAGTGTTGATGATTTACCTTGGATTCGAGCAGGAGTGAGCCTGCAGTGTATTCGCGCTTTGCGAGTGCAATCAGAGTTGCAAACAAGCCCAGTGTGAAAGCCCCCTAAATTAGTGTGAAACGTTCCTTTACCCAGGGTTAAAAGCGGGGTTTAGAATGACTATAACCAGTATTTAAGCGCAGTGTGAAAATCCCTTAGGGGATTTAAAATAAAAGTTATACATACAACTTATTGTATTAATACAACTTATTGATTAAACTAAGCTGCTAAGTAAGGACTATTGGATAATGAATATAAGGACAATTATTGTAAACATTAACAGTATGAGTTTCTTTATAGCTGCTTTGAAACAATGTGTATCATGAAAACTGGAATACAAATAAACAGAACTTTGGGCTGAATAAATATTACTTAATATAAACAATAATTAATACGTTTAATGCATTTTAATACATTGAATGACTATGAATAAACTTTTTATAACTTTAAATGTAATAACTTCTCCCACTCTACAAATCAACGCTCTGACTGTAGAAATGAAAAAGTAATTACCTTTTTGGTAACTGGAAAATTTTTTATTTTTATGTATATTTTATCAAAATGTTTAAAAATATGAGGGAAGAATAAAACACTAAACTAAGCAAAGGTATTGAAAAACAAAAAAGCTCAGAAAAAAGCACACATTGACTACAACATAATCCGTTTTTAATATTTCATTGGTCCTCTTGTTTTTGCATGTGTTCTTAATTTCTTTGTATGACAGCCTGGCCAAAAATAATTTGAAATAATTTGAAATTTCATTTCATTATCACACATGAAACAATTGACTCCAAGCACAGCTACTCGATATGCTTACATCTTTAAACATATTTTTAAAAATATTTGAATTAAGGTTGAAGATGTCAATTTTCATATGGCTGGACATCACATTTGGCCACTACTCTATGACAGTTCATTGACTTTCCAACTGACCATCAAACCATGCGGCAAAAGCAAGCCACTTTTATGTTGATAGTGGGCTTCCCTGGAGTTGTTGGAGCCATTGATGAACCCGTGACACATCATTGCTCTGACTGTAAATGAGGAGACATATACAGTATCGATAGAAAAAGATTCCACACTATCAGTACTAATTTGTGATAATTTTGCACAATGCAAAGCTATTTTTAAAAATAAATTAAAATATTAAAACATTTGTGTCTTTTTAAATATATATATATATATATATATATATGTATGTATATGTGTATATATATACACGTAATTTTTTTATTTTTTTATAATAACATTAAATGATTGGTGTTGTGCAGCTGTGACTTTACCCTTGCAGGCTCGCTATTGGCTGATTCAGAGGTTGAGGGCGGCCATTTTGAGTTGACATCATTGTAGTCCTTAGTTCACAACACTTAAGTCAGCACTTAAGAATCAGTCTTAGACTTTACCAAAAGTTGCTTTAAGCTTCTTTATAAAAGTCTCCTACTCTTAGTAAAGTCCTACTTTTTACTAAGAATTTTTTGACACTTAAGTCAAGGCTTAAGACTATTCTTAAGAGCATTTCTGAGAAGTTTTAAACATAAGGGCCCTGGGACTTGTCTAAGAGTAGGAGACTTTTATAAAGAAGCTAAAAGCAACTTTGAGTAAAATCTAGACTGATTCTTAAGTGCTGACTAAACATTTAAGTGTTGCAGACTAAGAACTACAATGATGACAACCCAAAATGGCCGCCCTCAACCTCTGAATAAGCCAGTAGTGAGCCTGCAAGGGTGAAGTCACAGCAGCATGACACCAATCATTTAAAGTAATTATAATAAAATTATTTAATTAAGACACTGAAACATTAATATTTCAATTTATTATATATATATTTTTTTTTGCATTGTGCAAAATTATCACAAATTAGTATTGATGCTTTGGAATCCTTTTCTGTTGATATCTCCTCAGTTGAAGCAATGATGTGAACATGAGTTTCATCAATGGCTCCAACAAATCCAGGGAAGCCTAAAATCCTCATAAAAGTGGCTTGATTTTGCTGAATTGTTTGAAGATCAGTTGGAAAATCAATGAACTGCCAAATAGTGGTCAAAAGTGAAGTCCGTCATAGGAAGACTGACATATTCAGCCTTCATTCAAATATTATTAAAAATGTCTTAAAGATTTTGTAAGCGTATTGCATAGATTGTGCTTGGAGTCAATTGTTTTATGTGTGATAACTGGTAACTGGTAAATAATGGTAATTTTTTGCCAGGCTGTCTTACAAAGAAATTATGAACACATGCAAAAACATGTGAGAACCAATGATATATTAATAACTGATTATGTTACAGTCAATGCATTCTTTTTTTCCAGTGAGCTTTTTTTTTTTTATTTTTTTTTTTGCCAAATAATGTCAGATAAATACCTTCACTAAGTTTAGTGTTTTGTTCTTGCCTCGTATTTTAAAATATTTTAAAAATATAAAAAATATTTTCTTCATATTTTGATGGGTTAAGCAAACTTGTAGTGTCATGAAGAAAAAAAAAAAAAAAAACTTCCACACATCACTTTTGGCCACTACTGTATGTTTAGTGTGGTCAGTGCCACAATAGTGCTATTTAAGAGCCTGCTGACACTGCACTGATGGGCACAAGTCATCACCGGTGCACTGCTGCATTTTTTCAGTTACCAAAAATGTAATTATTACTTTCATTTCTACAGTCAGATCATTGATTTGTAGAATGGGAGGTTAAATTTCTTCTTAAATCAAAAAATTAAATTTCTTAATAGGTCAGTTACAAAAGGAATACCTTGACGATCAAGCTTTTATTGTTTTAACCAGAGTCTTCTCTTTTTTTCAGATTAACAGCTTGTGATCTCAGTGATCAGCACTGTGAAATTGTGGCTTCAGTTCTACAATCATCAAACTCCTCCCTGAGAGAGCTGGACCTGAGTAACAATCGCCTGGAGGTTTCAAACCTGAAGCTGCTCTGTGCTGGACTGAAGAGTCCAAACTGTCAACTCAACATACTGAGGTTTGAGTTTTATATTTATTTATTAATGCTAATAATAATTAGTGCTGTCAAAATTAAAGCGTTAACACATGCGATTCATATTTTAAGTTAACACAAATAGAGTACCTCAGGGATGACGTGTTTTTGTAGGCAAAACCCGGAAGCGAGTTAGCATTTTAGGACTTCCGGTTCCATTGCCGTAAAGTCTATGGGTTTTTTGAATGGGTTTTTGCTAAATCGCCTGAAATAAGGTCTGTGGTTAACAAAGCCTCTAAATATTTTTACGTTTTGATCTATGACATAAAACATGATTTTTTTTTTAAACCTTTATTGTGTCTTAAAAACGCGGTTGCTAACAAGTTGCTAAAAGGGACTACTTCCTTTTTCCTCATGAAAAAGTGGATAAGTATTCATACACAGCGCAGATCATAATCAGCGAGCATGTTTTTAAATAAAGTTGTTTTTTAAATAAAGTTTGAGGAAGCTTGGTGGTGGTGACGTTGATCCATGACCATGGTGTGCTGTAGTCCGTTTATAGCCTACTGTTAGCTTTTTATATCTGACGACTTTATTTAGGCTTCAAAATGTATAAATGTTGTGTTAACTTGTAAAGATTATCTTGATAGACAAAACGTGTAAGTGTCATAACCCTTTGTTAAACACAGAGCTTATTTTTTGCGATTTTCCAAAAGTCTGTGGGAAAAATGCATAGGCTTTCGATCGAGGGAACCCGTGTGCCGCTAACTTCCGGGTTGGCCTACAGAAATATGTCATCCCTGAGGTACTCTATAACGCAGCATCTGTTTTTTCCTTCATCCTTTTTCCTTCATAGCCAGTGTAACATTATATGATCACACTCTTATTTATGCAAATGCTTTTAAACCATTCAAGCTCGACAAGACACAAAAGAGAACGCAGTGTTGTACTGGTGTGCTGTCTGTGAATCTCCTGTGACAGACACATGACTTGAGCGAACAGAAAGCTGCTTCAGACAGCGCGCTGGTGTTTGTGCTCCCAACACTATATTTGCATTGTTTTAAGTAGGGTTGCACGATATATCGAAATTATCAAAATATTGCGAATGCGATATATCAATGATTTTAATAGGCTACTACAAAAAGTCCAAGTTTTAGGTCAACGCATATAGCAGTGAATAGACTGGGCAAGCGGCTGTTACTTACATGACTTGCTTGACATTAAAACGAGTTTTTAACCGCAGTAAGTTGCGGAAGACAACTCCTTGCAGTCTCGTGCTGTCTGCTGTCTGACACACACACCCGAAGCTCGTGCACAAGCCGCCTCTCTGACAGCGCGTGATCCCTTCAGTTCTCTAGCCTTATTGCATTTGAACGGTCAAATACACACACTGTTATGTCAAAATGTCCATCTTGGTGAGTATTCATTCAGTTTCTGTATTGTTTCTTACTTGAATGCTATTTGAGGTAAGAATTTGTCATATTGTATTTGTCCTATTGTTTGTAGTTCTTATTTTTTATTAACAAAGAAATTAAAATAACAAAAATAATTATTCGTCCACCCCTAGTTTCAGGTGTTTTTGTTTACCTGGATGTTCTTGATGTTAAGATTTAGGTTGATATAACTATATATTATCGAGTAAAGAGTTTTTAGTATTTAAATATTGGCATAATTTTTTTTGGTCACTTTCAGAAGTTGTAGTGATGCGAAACATATATTAGTTATATAATTTTCATTTTTAAAATATTTTTAAATATAATTTAAATTGATTTTACATACTTAAAGAAATATTGTATCGCATATCGAATAGCGAATATCGCATTATGAATTGTTGAATAGTGCTACGTACTAACACTGGCCGCATTGAGTTCTCTTTCATGGACAAAAACACGCAAAATTATGCCAAAATGGCGTTTTGTCAAATACTTGTAAGTACAGTCTTAAATTAGTTAAATAAAGTCTTAAATAAACTAGTGCTGTCAAAATTTGTGCTTTAACACATGCGATAATTTTTTTCAGTTTATTACGTTAAAAATATTTAACGCAGCATCTGTTTTTCTGCAATAATTTGGCTAGTGTTAAATTATATGATCACGCTCTTATTCACGCAAATGCTTTTAAACCATTGAAGCACCACAAGACCGCGCTGAGAACGTGCTGTCTGTGAATGTCGTGTCTGTGTGACACACACGACTCGTGTGCACAGAAAGGCGAGTGCCAGTATCGAGTTTTCTTTCACGCTTGAACAAACAACAACACACAGAATTATGCCAAAATGCCCATTTTGTCGAGGTTCCTCATAAGAGCAGTCTTAAATGAGTTAAATAACATCTTAAATCAGATCTGTGTCATGTTCAGCAGCGGCAGCTCTTAAAGTCACAGCAGCCTTATAAAGCCTTGTAGCTGTGATGTGTCATTAATGTTAATTAAAGAACAAAGGTAACAGAGAAAATAGTAGCTTTCATAAGGGTTAATCTATATTTATTTATAATTTATGCAGTGAAACTGTAAAGTGTCTGATAACTTTTTTTCAATTTCTGTATATTTCCTACCTGTTAGATGGATAGGAAGGCCACAGGTAAATATGACATTAATTATAATAGGTTTATGTGAAGACTGTTTCAAGTTCACTTAAAATGAAAAGTAATTTTTTTTAAAGCCTAATAAATGTTGAAATTGATAGCTTTCAGCTATAATGCAATTTTAAATTCATAAAGTCTATAATTCATGTTTAAAAAAAAAAAAAAATCAATTTCATAGAGACATCAGTACCAGTATTAGTATCAGTGATGCTGGCCTTTATTCATAAAAAAGCCATTAAACAATTTTTTTATAATATACTGTCTTTAAGTTGTTTCTACATTAATTTGGAGAGTAACTGTGAAATTTCGATGTTTTTAATCGTAATTAATTACAGGAAAAAAAAGTGTGATTAATTAGTTAATTTTTTTTATTTTTTATCAATTGACAGCACTAAAAATAAACACAAAGGGTTCTGAGAAAAAAATAGGATGCAGGGCCTGTATTTATCAAGTTTCTCAAAGTGTCATGTTAGTCTTAAGTGCTGAGAATTCATGAAATTTACTCCTACTTTCAAACTTAAGTATAAAAGCAAGTTATCAAATTTCTTAAAGCTAAGAATCACTCTTACTCTCCCAGTTATTTAAGACAGCTCGAGAGGTCTCTCAAGTGGTTAGGAGTTGCCAGTAGGGGCTTGTGATGGCACTGAGGAGACAGAGACATGCGCAAATCTTTCAGGGGAGCAAGAATGTTTTTGAAATGTTTGACGATGAGCAGATAATCACAGAGCAGGTATCATCTTTGTCAATGCTGATTAATGTTGGGCTGAATTGTTAGACTGATTCAGCAAGCAGTAGCCCTTTTTCCTCAGAGCCAGTTTGGTTTTCTTTTGGAATCCATGGTGGCTGATTATATCATAAAATCTAGGCTATATGTAGGTAGGTCAGTTAACAGCACATCGGTTTAAAATTTGCAATTAAAACATGGTGGAAAACGTGTTTATCTTTCATTACCAATGTGTATATCATAATGTATTCTTTTTAAAATTCTTTGTCAAATGTGTGTTGAATGTAAACTCCTCTTAGGAATTTCACCATTCAATGTGAATTTATCTGAGAATATTCTTAAATAAGGACATCTATTCAGTGATTTGTCCATGCCTATGTCGTCATCCAAAATCCCATTTGTGGAACAGCAAAGTGTCGTGAATCATCTCTAAGACTGACACTTAAAGGACTTACGATTTAGTCCTACACTTCACTTAAAGTACGACTGAGATGCTTGATAACTAACTTTTTAATGCAGCTTTGAGCCAAGATTTTTTTCAATTTTGCATGAATTGTCAATTCTTAGCAGTGTTCTCAGAGCAGTAATTCTCAGAGGCTTGATAAATACGGGCCCAGATCTGTATCATGTGTCAGGTCTTAAAGTGACAGCAGCCTAATAAACCTGCTACAGTCTGCCATTAATGTTAAGAACAAAAAGACAAAGAAAATTACTCACTGCTCTTAATTGACTAACTTTTGTAGCTTTAATAAAAATTAATCTATATTTTAATCTAAATTCTGCAGTGAAGACTGTGAAGTGTTTGATAACTGCTTTGATTCTGAATATTTCCTACCTGTTAAATCAAATATTTAAAATATACTGTCTTTATGTTGTTTCTACATTTATTTTTAGATTAAATGTGAAATTATTACAATGCAAAAATATATTAAAAACTTAAATGTTAGGTGTGATTAATCAGTTAATTAGTTTAATAAAATGTAATCGATTGACAAAATTACACAAAATGACACTTTATTGTGTAAGGAAAGCACGTACTCTCTTTCTCCCGCTCTCTCTCTCCCACTCAAATGCACACATACAGTACAGACACACTCTCACAGAAACGTGTTGTCAGCGCTGCTCTGACGATTTTATCAGTAAAATAGTTTAGCAACCTTAGCGAGGTAATAATGACATTGTTCTTGAAGCAGATATACTTACAATTTCGCTATTAGAGACGCTGCTGCTGAACAATGTTGAGAGATGCAGACTCAGGTAATTCACACATGCTTAATCTATAAATTAGTCCCACACACAAGAGGAAAAAACCTGAAAATGTCCTGAAACACAACATCTAAGCAATGTATTGAGGTGTGGTAACCATAGTATAAGTGTAATAATTAACTCCGGTCCATTGAATTATAAGACATTTTACAATGTGTCGTGCCCGCATTACCACCTCAGGTGTGTAGTATTTCTAATAATTCAACGGCCCTTCATCAATTATTCCTTACATATATATTAGAGCTGTCAATATTAACGCATTAATTTTGCAATTAATTTTTTTCAGTTTAACATGTTCATTTTTTTCTGTCATGCTTTGGCTGCGCTACAATATATGATGATGCTATCATTCATTCAAGTGCAATAAACCATTCTCTCTGTGAACAAACAACCGAGAATGCCGCTTCACAGACAGTGCCACATTGAGTTGTGCTTGAATGGACCAAAACACAAAATTATGTCAAAAATTCACATTTTGTAGAGTATCCTTTTAGCACTGTCTTGTATGACTTAAAAAGTGTTAAATAAAGGTAAATAATTGTGAGAAAAATAAGATGCGTCAGATGTTTCAGGTTTTAAAGTGACAGCAGCCTAAGAAATCTGCTGCTGTCTGTCCTTAATGTTAATCAAAGAACAAAAGACAAAGAGAAAGTCACTGCTCTTGACTGAATAACTTTTGTACCTTTGATAAGGATTAATCTATAATAAATGTATAATTTAAGCAGTGAAGACTGTGCAGTATTTTATTAATCAGTTTCTATACATTTACCTGTTAGACCTGCCTGGAAAATCTTAAAGCACTGTTTACAAGGTTACATGGGTCAAAAACAACGCATAACAATAACTTTTTTGTGCATCTTAGCAGGGCAGGTAAAAATCTGAATTGGCCTGACTGGACCAGTAGGAAAAAAACTAGCATTGAGCCCTGATATATTAAAAGCACAGCTAAATTTGACATTTATTACAGTGGGTTTATGTGAATATTGTTTTAAGTTCACTTAAATTAAAGCTGCTGTATATTTGTCTATTAAATGTTAAAAATTGATAGCTTTTATTAATATTGTAATGTTGAATGGCTATAATTAATGGCTATAATTGAGGGGGGAAGGAATCCAAAGAGACATCTATAGAAGTTAATTAATGCCAAATGTTTTCGAAATAAAAAAAAGCTTGTTGCATTGCACTAATTGCATTAGTGGAAAAAATGCATTGGTATTAACTGTGCTTGCATTTTTAATGCATTGTATTTTAAGAGCTTGCATTTTAATGGGCTGAAATTCAACATGGTCATGTCATATTTAAGCTGTGAATATTTCAATTCACAACATTTCACACGTTTTCATTAAAAATGTCTGTACCACACAGAATTGTCTGATACACCTTAAACTCCAAAGGGATCTCTGGAACAGATCTCCTTAAAGAGACAGTTCACCCAAAAATGAAAATTCTGACCATAATTTTTTTTTTTACACCCAGTTTATCGATACTGGCTAATTTGACTATGCTTTCAGGTGCTGATTTCTGAGTACAAGGAAAATGAGGGCTAAATAAAAATTGTGTAATTAATGGGATCAGATTAGCAGACTCCTCCTGAACCTTTACTGTAAAAAATGGTGGTTTAAAAACGACTCCAGTTGGGTTGAAAATGGACAAACCCAGTGGTTGCTGTTTGACTAACATGCTTGTCAGTTTTATTAAACCCAATTTAACCCACTTTTTAAGCCTTGTTTAAAAATTACTATATGGCTGACTTAAAATAAATCCAAAATAGGTTGGAAATTAAAAATCAGACACAATTACTAGAGGCAACACAATCAAAAGGTGAACATTTATTAAGCAATTTAATGTTATTGTTTAATTATTAATGTTCATTTATTAAACATTTTAATACATGTTAATTTTCAACATATTTTGGGTTAATTTAAGCAAGCAATACAGTAATTTTTAAACAATAGTTGAGTTAAATAAAACTACCCATCAGGTCAGCTTGGGTTGTTTTTAACCCAGCATTTTGTTTGTAAGTCCATCAAGGGTCTAGTACTTCCATCCCCGCTTTTATTTTACCATTTTAAATCTACTTTCGAA
>CM077457.1:34769000-34849657 GCA_039654765.1 Mylopharyngodon piceus | reverse complement strand
GTTGCTTATAGTTAGTAGAATGTCTAAAGTAGAAAATTAAAATAAAATGTAACCTAAACAATTCATTAATGCATTCTCTTAATTATTCATTCTCTCACTCGCGCTTCACTTTTTGACATTCATCTATTCATTTCACTGACATTTTCTCACTTGCTCCACCATTTACATTTACGTACTCCCTTAAATAATTTAATCACTCACTGAATTCATTATACATTTATGGATTCATAAATGTATTGTAATCATTTTAATAATTATTAATTTAACAAAAATAAATTCATTAATCATTTAATTAATATATAAATTAGTAATTAATTCATGCATTTTTTTATTCACTTTCTCATTCAATCATGAACTTATTAATTCACTTATCCATTAAAAAACTCATTCTCTCATGGATTTTCTTAATTATTTAGTTCCCTTATTCTTGCATTTATCCAGGTAATTATTAAGTCACAAGAACTGTCCCCACACTAGGTGCATTTACATGGAGCATTGTAATCGGTTTAAAAGTCCAATCCGAATGAAAATGCTCCATATAAACACCTCAGTCAGAATAAAAATGCCCAAACCGAATGAAATTGTAATTGGTTTGAGAGGGGTGGGATAAACCTTTCTATAAACCGAACAAAATAAAAATTCTGCCATGTAAACGCGTTAAACCGATTACTTTGCATCTACGTCATCACGTCTAGAGGCTAGGGGTCGTCAGAATGCACAATGGCGGCAGCAAAATTAAACTGGAGTAAAACTGAAACAACACCTTTATTGAATACACTGAAGGAACTGTATCATCACTACGGACCTTCATCCACACGCTTCTGCTTTCCGGAGGAGGGAGGGGGTAGTATTGAGATGCACAGCCACCAAAAAGGTCAGCTTCCTGTGCCCGTCTTTTCCTTATACCTTCCAGCAGTAATATGCTACAAATTAACGCTGTTGCTTGATTAAGAGCATCACTTTACATAAAAATAGCACGCATAAGAAATAATGGAACTCCATGTTGACAGGAATAAAAGGCGGCAAACAAGATAAAAGCAAATGTGCGCATGTCACAAAGTCATTCCGATTGAAAGCGCCGGCACATGTAAACACCATATCGGATTAGATAACGTCTTATGTGAACAGTCCACCGAATCTTTCAATCGGAATGATTTTAATCGGAATGACAAAAAAGTGTACATGGAAACGTGGCTACAGATTCATCCTATAAAATGTCATTCTGTGATCAATATTCTGCTCCAGCAATTGGAATGAATGCAGTAACTAACATCTGTTCCACCCTGTGAGCCCCTCAACCTTCAGTTTTACAGCGTTCACCTGAGAGCTCCTTCAGCGTGCAGGACTGCAGAGTGAATTGTCAGGAGCTTATCCACAGCCAGCTGTCAATCAAAGCCTGCTCTCCGACTTGAGTGCCGCCCGCTGTGGAAAAGAGACACACTTGATCAGACGCTGTTCTTTTCCACCATCACATACTCTTGTTCTAATCCTACGCACCCAAAAAATGAAGTGTCCCTGCCCTACGCTGAATATTCATGCAATATTTTAATTAGATGCAAAGCGAGTGTCAAGAGGACATAATGAAAGACAAGCAATTAAGGGAAAATGGGAAAGTTAGTGCAACCTTTGCCCCCTCGTTAAACAATTGCTTTGTCAGCCCATATCTGATCTACTTCCTTTTATAATGTGATCCATTAAAGGCCAGAAATTATTTGTTAAAATTAAAAGGAGATCCTTCTTTGAAAGGCTGTGATCATTTATCTTTCAGGATGCTTTAACAAGCCTTTGGGTGACAACAAAATTTGAATATCTATGTAAATTAGAATGACCACGTGAAGCCAAAAAAATAAATAAATAAAAATAATAATAAAAAATAAATAAAAATAAAAAATAAGCGGTTGACGAGTAGATGTGTTTTAAGGCAATTAAACTGTGGCTTTAAGTTTTTGTCCACAAAGACAACAAGCCCTGCTTTTAGGAATTTAAAGGCACACTATGTAAATTTTTGCCGCTAGAGGTTGCCTACTCAAAACAAAGGCGTAGCTTGATGACACCGAAATTGAGCGCGGAATCTTGGGAGTTGTCGTCTTCACCTCACAGCCAGTGGAAAAGAATCGGGACGGGACTCGGGCAGAAATCATGTTCATGGATGAGATTATTAACATTACTGTAGTATTAAGCAGAGCAAGGCTGAGTGATGTTGGAGCTGAACAAGGCCACTGGAGTGATTGCTAATGAGAGACGAGCGCGACATGCCTCGAAAGCAGAGGAACTTATGCCACAGTTGCCACTTCCGCTTCTTCCAGTCAAGTGTATATGGGGTAACGCAGCTCTGTTTTATCATATTAGATACATTTGTGTGTGTTGAAAATGATGTTATAATACCGTTACTCTGTGCGTTTGCTCGGCGGCTGCTATGAGATACTTGTTGCACACTGCAGTAAGCTAGATCAATATTAGAATATCATATTAATAAATGTTAGATGGCTTGTGTTGATAAATGGCATGTAATTAATTTTAAAACATATTGTATGCCTGAGAAAATGCTGTATTACTGTTACTAAAAATAAAGCTGCATCTGATTATGCTATGTTAGCTACTTGACAAAATAGTGTTTTCTCTAAGGCATGGTGAAAACATGCAGTCACGGAAAATCAAGAAAACGAGATTCAAACAATAAGACTAAATGTGTTGAGCTATATAACAATAATTAGTTTTCTGTCTATAAATGTAACAAAACAGCTGTTCCCTTTTCTAGTAAAACGTAATAAATTAAAGTGCCCCTATTATGGATTTTTGAAAATTACCTTTCACGCAGTGTGTAATGTAGCTGTATGTGAATGTAAACAGTCTGTAAAGTTGTAAAGCTGAAAGTGCAGCATAAATAAAGTTATTGCCTCTCAAAAGAAAGAGTCGACTCTGAACCGCTTAAATGAGTCGTTTTTAGTTCGAATTCCACTTCGTGAAGGTCACACGTCACAAATTAACACATTTGCATAAGCCTGCCTATGTTCTGCGTGGACATTAAAGATGGGACAGTACCTGCTTTATTTGGACCAACTTGCTCCTCAGAATCACAAACTGTAAGTGTGATTAATTATTGATGTATTTTATACCGAGTGTTCAAAATGCATCGTTTTATGTTTTAGCTGTATTGTGTATGTCTCTGGCTAACCGGCTAACTCACGTTATTACTGTCTTACTGAAATACTTCTGCTAATCAGCTGTTGGCCACTATTACCCAAAACTGTGTCCATTAATACAGATCGTCTGTCGCTCTTACTACTTTGAGTAATAATAAAAGATGGAGCAAGATTTGTTTTTAATGTTAAATCAGTCATTCACGTTAGTGCTGGGCTAACATATGCACCGTTATTGATACAGTTAATGATAAAGTTACCACATGTGCACTGCAATAAATTAGAAATACAGTCAAACCAAAATTTATTCAGACACCTTGAACATTTCATTCATTAATACAGTTTATTCACTATAGTTTAAAAAAAATGGTAATAAAATATGACAAGATCTCAGAGTTAAAATTAAATTTTTAATTTAAAATTTAATTTAAAAACATTAATCTTAATTATGTCAGATAACACTTAAGCAAAACATGGTCAGGTCAAAGTGTCTGAATAATTTTTGGTTCCAAATGTTTATCAATTTTACTGGTAGTCCACTGTATGAAGAATTTTTGGGTATAATATGTCACAGTTTACTTTATTTTGCTAGCCTCACTTACATAAATGAACTATAGTGTCCTGCACCCACTAGTAAAATATATCAAAAATATCAAAAATGTCTGAATAATTTTTGGTTTGACTGTATACTCATCGGTTTGTTGATGGACATACACTTGTTAATGCTGATAGTGAGGAATTACATCTCATAATGTACCTCAAACTGAGTAGTGTATCACTGAGAAAAACAAGTCGTCCATGTGATGGAGGCTTGGGTTAAATAACTATTTCTTCTAATGTTCCATCATCGGACTCGCGCTCAGATTGATATGGTAAAATCGACACCATCGTTACTGTCTTTACCGTGTGTACAAATGCTGAGCTTTAGGAAGCATACAGAGCTGAATCAGTTATGGTAATGGACATTTGTTTCCAACTTGCGCCGTACACGGTAGACCAATCACAACAGATTGGGCCGTGTGGCCAGTCAGAGCAGAGCAGGCTTTCGGAAAGGAAGGGTTTAGAGAGACTGATTCATCCATCGAGTCGTTTGACAATCATTCAACAATGTGGTGATATGCAATGTATATTATGAGAAAATGAAAACAATTTTTTTGACTTGGATGCATGTAAACCTGTTATACGAGACCTCCAAAACAAAATTAGGAACCTTTCAAATACCATAATAGGGGCACTTTAAAGAGTCTTTGGTGTTTCCATGGTTTCTACAAAATAAAACCGGAAATCGAGGGTAACAATATTTTAATCCAAAAATCCTACATATTGTGCCTTTAAGAACAAGTCTAACTGAGAGGCGTTCATAGAGAAAATAAAATTATATTTATTTACCGAATTACAGAGTGTGAATAATACTCGTCTTGTGTTTTCATGCCTGTCTAAAGAAGATAGTTTAGCGTGGAATGCCTTAGCTTCTCTCTCTTTTTCTCCACTTTATTTTTCATCATTCACTCATCTCCCTCCACAGTGTATGCACAGGAAAAACAACTCTTACCACTTCTCTGTCACATGGTCAACGGTCGGAAAAATTACTTTGCTTTTGAATAAATATGACTTGCTGTCCAACCTCTCATGCATAGTAATAATCACAGCATACACACACACACACACACACAAACACAAACACACACACAAAGGTTTGAGCACATATGCCCGAGGCTTTGCTGAGTTTGTATAACAGGTCAGTAGCCCCTTGCTGCAGAACACACGAGATCCAGGGGGCGGAGACGGGTAGGTTAAGGGATATGTAAAGTGGGAGGAGTTGGATCTAGCTCCAGGGGGTGGAGATGGGTAGGTTTAGATCCAGGGGGTGGAGACGGGTAGGTTTAGGGATATGTAAAGTGGGAGGAGTTGGATCTAGATCCAACCCCGCCCCCTGGATCTTGTGTTCTGCAGTGAGGACCATCTCTAACAGGTGGCTGAAGACAGACAGAATAAACAGGGTGCCAGCATCTGCGAATCTCTGCTAAAACAAATCACATTATGACTGCATGCCATCTTTATCAGGACTAGCATACATATTATGTGTTGATTTTTTTCTAAATGTCCCTACCTGGCATGTTAAGGTATTATATTATAAGATACCACTGAAAAAGTAATCCTGAGAAATGACATGGGTCTCTAGGGCTTTTCACACATAACCCTGGGTTAATGTCTTATTACAGTAACACCCCAGATAAAAGCTAGTTTTTACCCTAGGTTAACCCCTTGTTGCTGTGCAAAAGTTACAGTGGTGAAACTACGTGGTGCTTCCCAGTATAGTAAAATGCTTCCCAGAGTATGCAACAACAGACAACAAATTATAAACTTCCTTAGTGCTTACCTTATCAAATATTATATGTTATAAAGTCAGAGCTAAAAATGCAATAATTATACATTAATTGAAGTGATGAAGAGACACTATTAATATTATTACTCTATTAGACGATTTAAACAACCAGTAGATCTAGTGCAATTTCTACAGATTGACAAATTGACTGCTGGAATTAAAACAGGCTTGTATTTGTCCTCTTAATTTGTCATCTATGTTGTTAACATGAACATGCAAAATAAAACGTAACCAGCATTTATATTTGTTACATCTGATCAGGCTCCTGTCCGCCAGAGGGAGCCTTCACATGAATATTGAACTCTGTCGCTTCCTGTTCCTGCTAAATCATTCCCTGTCATGTCATTTTCAGTTCAGTTCAGTTCTGAACGAAGGGAAACAGGAACTAAAGGCCCGGGTATACTTCACTTTCCTCGTCTGGATGATTCTCACGCCCAGTCATGTCCGCACAGCTTTCAAAGTACACTTAACCGTGGATGAGCGTGGATGCCCGAGTTCTACATATGCACAATACAATTGTTGTGACTCTTCTGTCTTTTCTGTCTTTCTTGCGCATGTGCTGTTGTACCCTGTCAAACGTGCAGCCAAATTCACACGGACAGTGCGTGGACGCGGACGGCCACGGCCAAGTATACTTTGGCCTTAATGAATACAAACTAAAAGTCCATGAAAATGAAACTAAGACAACACAAACAGACTAAGTGTGAAGACAGTATTGCCAGTTCTACTGCCTTACTAAGGCCCTGTTTACACCTGGTATTAAGATGCGTTTTGGTTGATCGGATCAGACGAGGAAGACACATTCCCGTTTACACCTGGTGTTTTAATCCATCTCTTTTCTCCATTTTCAACCACTTCTGTCCTGATTTCTTCGAGAGAAGGGTCTATGGGTGGGTAAATGTATGGGCTTTTTCAGATCTTTCGATATAATGGACGAAATAAGCTCACGCAATTTACATATGAACGCGACCAGCTGTCATTTCTGCTCTGACAGCCGCAAAACCACGCCTAACACTGTGAGTACGTGTCTTCAGCCGACAAAGTCCCGTCTGGCTAGCTGTGCTTTCCATAATGTTTACGCATTACGTCAGTAGGCGGAGAGTAGGCTGTCTTTTCTGGCTGTTCGAACACATGAGTGTCTACACTACTAAAGCAATCCGGTCAAATGCATTTTTGACTACCTCTGGACGAGGTCGAAAGTGGACAAGCTCAAAACTTTTCATCGACTGATCCGATCGACCAAAACGCATCTTAATACAAGGTGTAAACAGGGCCTAAGCGTTTTCCCTTGCCATTGTTGATGATTACTGTTATCATTACTGTTATGACCACTGTTTTTTGTTCTCTTGACTCAACTTCTGGTGTAAGTCCACTGAGGCGAGTTGTAGTTGAGAACCCATGTGCAATTTATTTAAAGATCAACAAAGTGACAAAAACATAATCCAAAACCGGTTTGACTTGATATTAATGTGACACAAGAAGACTTGGCATGAACATAAATACACTCACCAACAGTAGGTTATAACATCAATACTAGACAAGAAACAATGGAAACATGAGGTCTGTTTATACACAGAGAATACTGACTAACAAAGAAACACCTCTGAATAATCAAGACAATAAACCAATCACAAAACAGAACTGAGTATCACATGACAAAAGCAACCAATGAGAACATAAACAGGCTTGTTCGACTTGATGCAGCGGCTGCACAGACCGATCAGCGTCTGACTTGAAGCAGTGCATGCCGGTTAGAAATGTTGTCCGACTTGAGACAGCGCCAACGTCATGTGACTGTGACGTATGGCATCAAAGTACCGCGAGAGCGATTCAAGAACAGCCGGCTGGTTCATTCTGCGCAGCATCTCAAGAGTGGCTGCACGAGCTCTGATGATGACACAGCTGTTTCACGATTGGCCGGATTCACCGCATGACAACGATCACGTGTGTTTCGTGTTTATTCTCACACCTTCAATTCCACTAATGCTCACAAATTTGTACTTTTATAACAGTTAAAGCTCTTTTCATGTAGTCGTGATGTTATATTGTGTCATGTTTATCAAAATAAAACTGATAAAAAACATAAGACGCCACTACATTGGTATTTAAATAGTATAGGCTTATGTTGAACTTTACTCTAGTACAAACAGACGCTGTAAGCAGTACATAAAGTATTGAATGAAAATGTCTTTGAAACATAGGTGTATTAGTCAAATATTGCCCATATATATATTTGGGCACAGGCACAATTTTCATACTTTTGACTCTGTATGCGACCAGAATAAAATTAAAATGAAACAACCAAGATGAGTTTGAAGTGCAGACTTTCAGTTTTAATTCAAGGGGTTGAGCAAAAATATTAAGTACAAAGTTTAGGAACTGCAACCATTTTTATACACAGTCCCCCTATTTTCAGGGGCTCAAATGTAATTGGACAAATGAATATCATCATAAATAAAATGTTCATTTTTGATATTTTGTTGAGAATCCTTTGCAGACAACGACTGCCTGAAGTCTGGAACCCATGGACATCACCAAAGACTGGGTTTCCTCCTTTGTGATGCTTTGCCAGGCCTTAACTGTTGTTTGTTTGTGGGTCTTTCTGTCCTTAGTTTTGCCTTCAGCAAGAGAAATGCATGCTCGATCGGGTTGAGATCAGGTGATTGACTTGGCCATTGCAGAATATTCCACTTCTTTTCCTTCAAAAACTCCTGGGTTGCTTTTGCAGTGTGTTTTGGATCATTGTCCATCTGTACCATGAAGCGCCTTCCAATCAACTTTGCTGCATTTGGCTTAATCTGGGCAGACAGTATATTCCTATACACTTCAGAATTCATCCGGCTGCTTCTGTCTTCTGTCACATCATCAATAAACACCAGTGATCCAGTGCCACTGGAAGCCATGCATGCCCATGCCATCACTGCCTCCACCGTGTTTTACAGATGGTGTTGTATGCTTTGGATCATGAGCTGTTCCAAGCCTTCTCCATACCTTTTTTCTTCCTGTCATTTTGGTACAGGTTGATCTTAGTTTCATCCATCCAAAGTATGCTTTCCAGAACTGGTCAGGCTTTTTTAGATGTTTTTTTTGCAAAGTCTAATCTGGCCTTTCTATTCTTGAGGTTTATGAATGGTGAACCCTCTGTATTTGCTCTCGTGAAGTCTTTTCTTGAGTGTAGACTTTGACAGTGACACGCCCACATCCTGGAGAGTGTTCTTTACTTGGCTGGATGTTGTGAAGGGGTTTTTCTTTACCATGGAGAGGATCCTGCAATCATCTACCACTGCTGACTTCTGTGAACAGCCTTTTTTTTTTTTTTTTTTATGTTGCTGAGCTCACCAGTGCATTCTATTTTTTTTTTTTTCTCAGAATGTACCAAACTGTTGATTTGGCCACTCCTAATGTTCTTGCTATCTCTCTGATGGATTTGTTTTGTTTTTGAAGTCTAATTAATAATGGCCTGTTTCACTTACATGGAGAGCTGCTTTGACCGCATGATGTGGGTTCACAGCGACAGCTTCCAAATGCAAATACCACACTTAGAATCAACTACAGACCTTTTACCTGCTTAATTGATAAAGAAATAATGAAGAAATAACCCACACCTATCCATGAAACAACTTTTGAGTCAATTGTCCAATTATTTTTGGTCCCTTGAAAGAGGGGGGTGGCTACTCTAAAGAGCTGTAATTCCTAAACCCTTCCTCCAATTTGGATGTAAATACCTTTCAAATTAAAGCTGAGAGTGTGCATTTTATGCCAATATCTGTATATCTATAACTGTATATCCTATATCCAATATATAACTGTAGCTTGAATATGTTTTGGTAAATACCTGAAAAAAACAAAAATTGTCCATGTGTCCAAATATATATGGACCCAACTGTAAATAAGCAGATTGCCCATAAATCCTATAAAAATTTCATTACATTTGACATCAAATCTCCTCTAACCTGAAACACAAACACATCTGAAGCTCTGAGGATATGCTAGAAATGTGATGTGAGAGCTGGCTGGGTTACAGATGTTTTTAATCGAGTGTCTGTGGAATACAGCGAGTTGATTAAAATCCCAGCTCTGATGTAACAGGCGGAGGAAACATGCCCTGCTAACACACATCCATAAACCACTTACACAAGATCTTCAAGCTCTGCAGGAGAGAGGCTGTTGACGTGGATGTGTATGGGAAAGAGTGAAAAAAAATCTTCAAACAATGCAACTGTGTTTTTGTGCATGAGAAAGACTCCTGTGATTTTACAAAGCTATACTTAAGGAACTTAAGCTAAAGCTGACAAAACCCCAATACGGGGATATCCACAAAGATAAAATTAGAAAATTTTATCTAATAATTAAGATTAATAAAAAAAAAAAAAAATTCATTTGTTATAAAAGCAGTGAAATAATTAAAAAAAAAAAAAAAAAATTAAAAATAGCTTTAACTTAAATTGTTGGGACCAAATGTCCTCACAATGATACTACAACCTGAAATCTTATGCATTGCGTTGATCAGCCAACAGTCCCCACTTGGAAAATGTCTTAATAGTAATAAACAAACTAAATAAGGACTTAATTAACATCTAAAAGTGCAAAAAGCTTTGTGCGAGGATTAGGTTTAGGGTCGGGATTAAAAATGTCATGAGCTCGATATAAAACAACAGAAGTCTATAGAAAGTCCACTATAATTGAAAAGCAGTAGTGTGTGCGGTCAGAGAGTTCCTCAAATCTCTCCTACAGCAGACGTTTTGTAATAGATTATACCCTCTCATTATCCAGCTCTGTGCTGCGTCTCTCAGAAGACATTGGCCAGTATCTACTGATTCGCTGAACCAATTTAACAGAAATCGCTCCTGGGAGAATCTGGAGAATACCGTTAAACACATGTGATTTACTGCAGACACATGGGTGATATGGTGTTCATATGGTAGAAATAGAGCTAAATGATGAAATACAGTGTAACAGGACTGACATAGGGCAGAGAGAGAGAGTAAACATGTAACGGAGGTAGACAAGATCATAGACGAACAAGGAAATGCTTGTAATGAGTAGGGCAGCCAACCATTCCTTCTAATATAAGGAATCATTCTGGACTGAGGGGAATGGAATTGTGTTTCTTACTACCATATTGTTCCGAATAGTGTTTTTTTATTGGAAATACATCTGGGAAAAAAATGGGGTCATCTTATATTCAGGGTCTAGACTTTTACATGTCAATAATACACCGGCAACAATAGGGAGCGCCAAGAAATACGGTGTCAGAGTATAATGTTAGAAGATGGTGAGCCTAAAAAGACAGTCTTAAAAATGCTAACAGTCAAAGAAAAGCTTTTTGGCTACATACTTCATCAGTATGTAGCCAAAAAAAGAAATGAGGGGCTGGCCATAACAGAGTTGTAATCCAGCTGAAGACACTGGATATCGCCAAATAGCTGAACTTACTTTTCAGCACTATGTGATCGGCCTAAGAAAAAAACATTCATATCCCCTGGATCAGATAGGTAATGTGTATCAAACACAGAGCTGGCCAATAATGAGTCACCATTCTGACGTAGAACCTGGAAGTGCTGCACTGTGTGTACTACTGTGCTGCACTACGTGATCAGCGTAGGAGACTGACATGGAAGAGAAGAAATTGTTGAATAAAGTTGTTATTTTTGTTTATTTTTTGCACACAAAAAGTATTCTCGTCCAGTGACGGCGCTACACTGGGGCTAGGGGGGGCTACAGCCCCGTCAGAATTTTGAATAGCCCCTGTTTAGCCCCCCAAGCAGTTGAGATGATAAAGAAGACGAGAGGGCAGGTAGGAAACCCTGTCTCTGAGAGGGCCAAAGAAGGAGAAATGAAAGAGGAGTCAGAGAGAGAAAGGTTTGAGAGAGAAACCCCTGAGCCAAGACATGAGGGAGAGCATCAGCAGTAGAAGGACGCCCTTTTCTTCAACGCCAGTAACCTCCGCGTCATGTGAGCGCAATTTCCTGCATTAGGGCCCGTTCACATGTTGAGTTTTTTGCATGCTCAAGTTCGTTGTTTCAAATGTAGACGCGCGGCAAGCGCGCTCAAAATAGAAGTGACGTGCTTGTTTTTTCCAGGCGCAGCGAGATGAAAAAATCTCAACTTTTCAGAATGCCGCAAGCGCACCGCAGGTCATGTGGCAAAAACCAACCGATCAGCTTTGGCCTTTCCGTAACAAAACATCGAAAGCTCAGCTGAGATGGACGAACAGCTGATCATAGCTGTACAGGACGGGTTTTTATTTCTCATCTCCATAAATATATCTAGTAGTACAGCTAATGCAAGGGATAGAAATTAATTTATCCTTTGCTGAAACTTCTTCATCTTTATGGCTCATAGCAACGGCAGACACCACAGGAGCACAAGCTCGATCCCGAGCGCTTTTGAAAAGATGAGATAGTGGCGCAGCCAGCGTTTTCCACAGTGTTTTCCAGTGCTGAAGCCTTTCACCTTTGCATGTAAAAGTTTTTTGTCGTTGTTTTGCGGTCACTTGTATTAAGCTTATATCTATTTTTTTTAATATGCCTATTCTTTGGCCAAATATAATTTAAAACTACACTTCTGTTGAATGTGGTGTGTACCATAGCTGTTTTCATAAAAAACAAAAAACGACAATTTCTTTATGAAGTAACTCTGACGTCATGAATATCGATTATTTTCTTAACACCCCCACATAATGGTCTAGCCCCCCCCCTTAGCACCGCTAGAGAAAACATTCTGGCGCTGTGCATGTTCTCGTTGCTTCATAACATTAAGTTTGAACCACTGTAGTCATTATTTTAAAGTTGTCTTTACTACCTTTCTGGGCCTTGAAAGTAGTAATTGTGCTGCAGTCTATCGGAGGCCAGAAGGCTCATGAATCTTAGGGTGTACTTACACTAGGCGCTCTGAACTGTGCCCGAGCGCGTTTGACCCCCAAAGCCTGGTTTGTTTGACAAGTGTGATCGCTCCGTTCCGTGCCCGGGCGTGGTTCGTTTAGCCGGCCCTGGCCCGCTTGGAAGAGGTGGGCCAGAGCGCGGTTCGGTTGGGCTCGAGCGCGGTTCGCATGCAGTGTGTGCGCTAACCGTGCCTGAGCACAGAACAGTTACTACTTTTGTGTGCGCTACTGTTATCATTATGACGGCAAACATCTTTATTACTACTTTGATAGTACACTTATCAATTCATGTAATTAATTCGAGTGTATTTGGGTTTATAACGGGTCTGATTCTCACCTTATTGATGAACAGGAATTGTAGTTTGCGAGTAAAGCTGCAAATTCCTCCATTAACGTCAGCTGCCTTCGTAATAATCCTCTGATATGTGCTATTGAATTAGTCAGTATATTAGCGAAAGTGCATTTCTTCCTGTTTTCTTCCATTCAAAAAGTTGCATCGTATATGACGCAAGCGTGCTCCGGCCTGGAACGTTAAGTGCAATGTGAGTGAAGGCCAGCGGGGGAGTGGGGAGGGGGGACAATCGCGCTTGAGCTCGGTTCAAGGCAACCGTGCCTAGTGTGAATACACCCTTAATTTGTGTTCCAAAGATGAATGAAGGTCTTACGGGGTTGGAATGACATGAGGGCGAGTAATTAATGACAGAATTTTCATTTTGGGGTGAACTAACCCTTTAAATAAAATAGTTTGTTCAGTTCAGTGCTGTTATAATTGTCAAAAACAGAAGTAAAACAATAAATATTGATTCTTTATATCGGTTATCGGGCACAAAAACATGCAAATAATTGGTATCGGTTGATCTTATTTTATTTTTGTTTAAAATTCGGTCAGTTGTCACAGATGGTTTACTTTAACCTAAAATGGCATATGCTGTATAAATATATGTTGAGTGTGAGTACATTCCTTATCCTCCTCTGCTGAAGTTGACATCTCCAGTAACGAGCAATAAAGACAGAATCATTTTATATACATAAAACATATGTGTAAGACTGAGAGGTTTGTTGGTTGGTAGCAGGGTATTTGAAGTAATTAATTAACTGCCGAGACAGATTTGACCTTTCCCTCAGACCACATCGATTTCCCCTATAGTGGCCCGGACACACACAAACAAAACACACCACTATAACAGAGATAGATAGATAGATAGATAGATAGTTCTATCTATCTATCTATCTATCTATCTATCTATCTATCTGTAGCATACTGTAGAACTGACAAACACAAGATAGTATGAAATAGAAAGAATCTGCTGAATGTGAATCCACAAACACACACACAGTTAATTAGTTACTTTGTTTTCCGTGACCTAGTTTCTGTCTGTCAGTGAGTTAATTAGTTAATTAATTTCCACCTGTGGCCTATTATTTTACTCGTTAGTTCCTTTGTTTGGTCAGTGTATTTATATCCTCAGTTCTGTCTTAGTCTCTGTTCGTCTTAATGTTAAATGTGTGTAGCTCTGCCTCATATGTTTGATTATTAAATTCCAATTTGTGTAATTACAGAAAGACAAACCGAATACCAATTACAGCATGGACTCACCTGCTGTTATGCTGCTTTGCCTGGAGCAGGAGCAGAAAAGCCTTGAGGCCCACTATTGTGGATTTCTGTATCTGGTGAGCCTCACAGACTTTCCAGATCGTTCCCTGTGCTCATTCTACCTGACCAGCTTGAATGAACATACAAAGGCTCGCCTGGGTCCTCGGGGATCATTCGCTGAGTTCGTTGAGTCTGCCTCGCTGAGGAAGAACTCTCTAGCCCCACTCCGACTCCAGAGCCGCCAGAGACCAGCCAGCTATTACCGGTGAACGATGTGACAGGGGTGTCGCACTTGCCCAAAGCAGACCGAGGAGGCCAACCCACCGCGATGGACGAGCCAGGACCGAGGACAAGGTCGGATGGTACAATTGTCTCGGAGTCCACTTCACAGCAGGGGTCTGACCAGGTGCGCGAGCCGGCAACAACCGTTGTCGCAGAGGGAGTTCAGCCAGTTCCTCAGCCTCACCATCACTGCTGTCCTTCATCCCTTCTGCATCTCCCACATGCCATCTGGATACGCCAAGTGTCTTCAGGCCATCGGCTTTATCCCACACAGAGGATCCCCTGTCTCCGCCTCCAGCCTCTGTGCCCCCTGCTCCACCTCGGCCCGTCGACACTTCAGCTCCACCTTGGCTCCTCCCTCCCTCGGCTCCACCGGAAACCATTGGCCATACGACTTCTCCGGGCTCCCTCGTCCCTCCAGCTCCGCCTTAGACAGTCGTTGACCTGCCTGAACCTTTGGTTTCTGCTGGCTTCTCCTTCCCCCGGCTCCGCCTTCATCGTCAGTCCCACCGGCTCAGCTTCTGCCCTCAGGATTTCCAGCTCCACCTCGGACGCTTGTCGCCACGGTTCCTCCTCGGTCTCCAGGACCATCGGCTGCTCGTGGGCTCATTGGCTCCATCTGGGTCTCCTTCAGTGGTGGCGTCATCTCCGTTGGTCGCCAGGGTGTTGGTTACCATTGTGTCGTCTCAACCATGGCTCCTCCCACCTTCAACTCCGCCCTGGGGCCTCGTCCTGGCTGGCCTCTGGATTACCATCTGGCTCCTCCTGCTCCTGGCTTCCCTCTGGCTCATCCCTCTCTACACTTCCCCATGGACTGTTTTCTTCTGTCTTTTATTCCACATCTCCCTCCCTCCTCAGTATGGACTCTTTACGGCTTGAGGACGCGCCTTTCCAGGGAGGGGGCGATCTGTCACATATTCAGTATGTTTTTGGATCTGTCTTTATTGCTTTGTTTTCCGTGACCTAGTTTCTGTCTGTCAGTTAGTTAATTAGTTATTTCGTTTCCACTTGTGGTCTATTATTTTACTCATTAGTTCCTTTGTTTGGTCAGTGTATTTATATCCTCAGTTCTGGCTTAGAGCCCGTACACACGGAGACACGTTTAGCTGTATACGTAAAGATTGTATCGGTGTTTCGTCCAGACGGATCTGGCGTTTTGGGAACCTGAAACCACAATGTTTTAAAACCAGGTCCTAGAGTGGATGAATCTGAAAACGACACCCTTGCGTTTGTGTGTACACAGCCAGTCCGTATATTTTGTGAAATGATGATGTCATCACCCCACGTCTCGACACTTTTCAGACAATACAACGTCACGTAACAGCAACAACAACAACAGTGGACTACATGCTTGTGTTCGTGCTGCAGAAGCTACTGAGCCTATTAGCTTTACTAAAGCAAAATCTTCTGCTCCTTCGCTACTACGGTGAGCAACAAATGATTATGGATTGTTGTGTTTGTATACAGCGCGCAAGGTTTATGTGCATGCTCCAAGTCTTCTTCTCTATTTTTTCTCTGTGGCAGAATTACAGCGCTACATACTGGTCTGGCATGTATACTACACCGTTTTGAGTCGGTTTCAGTGGTTTTGTGTGTACGCAGATATTTCTTGAGGCGACGCAGTGTTTACAGATTTTTTTTTTAGAATGAGGAAAAAAAAGATCGGATAGGGAAAGCTCTGGCTTCCTGTGGATGTGGCCTCAGTCTCTGTTTGTCTTGGTTAATGTTAAATGTGTGTAGTTCTGCCTCCTATGTTTGATTATTAAATTCCAGTTTGTGTAATTCTTCATCGTGCGTTTGTTTACACACTAGCCATTACAATAATATAATATAATATAATATAATATAATATAATATAATATAATATAATATAATATAATATATGCTGCCAGAACATTATTTCCACTTCAATGTCACATTAATATCCAATGACCAGTGTTGGGCACGTTACTTTAAAAAAGTAATTAGTTATAGTTACTTCTCACAAATAGTAACTGAGTTAGTAACTGAGTTACATCATTATAAAAGTAACTAATTACCAGGGAAAGTAACTATTGCGTTACTTTATAAAAAAAAAAAAAAAAAATCAAATGTGTCAATTAACTTGGATGCCCCAAATATTAAATATAAGTTTAAAAATAAATTATTATTTGTTTAAGTAGGCCTATGTTATGTTTTAAATTCATCTATTTGATTATGAAAAGTGAACAACATGAGTAAGATAGGATACATCATAAGATGTGCAATATAGCCTATCGGGAGACATGGAGTGGGTCAGACATGATTTTGACCACTTCATTAAGTTTTGTTTTGTAGAAAGCCTTTCTTTAAAGTGAATTTCGTTTTGTAAAAATTGTATCTTAATTTTAATCAATGTTTCATCAACCAATTGCCTGGATTTAATAAATAAGAAGCAATTATAGCAAAAAATATAATCATGACATGGAGGCGGGGGCGCGATCACTTGCACGTGACCTGGAGTGAGTCTTACAGGCTAAATGAACCGAAACTCAGCGGCTACTTGCCTCACAGACATGAGAAATATATCTATAGAAAGCTTGAAATGTCTAAATGAAATAATTCAAAACGAAAAGAAATAGGCTACTTTCTGATTATGTAATCCGAATGAAATGTGCATTTTCTCTCTAAGCGCGTCCACGGAGATTATGAGAGTCAGCAATGTCAACTTCATCTTTGCAGCTGACACGGATTCAGAAAACATTAGTTTATTAATAAACAATTTAAATGTCTCCTTGCTGTTTTTGTCACATTCATAATCATTACTTTTGCCGGTTCTTTATGGCAAGCTTTATGCGTGCGCTTGAGTGCTATATAGCCTATATTACGTAAACGCTCATTATTATGGTTTATCCTCTCCAGGATTTAAGAAATCAAATTAATATAAATGTGATTAGTCAACTAATGGCTTAAATGAACAACTACTAGTCGACTAGAAAAAACTTATTTCACATATTTTCGATCCAGCTTGTCACAAAGGGTATTCTGGTTTGAGCTCGCGCTCCGCTCGCATGCTCTCTCTCTCACACACACACACACAAACACACACACACACACACACACACACACACACACACACACACACACACACACACACACACACACACAGAGCATCGTACATTATTATCAGTTTAAAATTATATTTGTGTATGACTAACCTGTACTATTTCTTTACAACAAAATGCTTTGCAGGTCTATCATCTCTTGTCACACACCAATCATCATCAGTTAGCATGTGTCCCACCCCAACACACACAGCAGAGAAAAAACTTTGCAGGTCCTATGGCTGAGAGAGAGCCTACTCGGATGAAAACCGCTTCAGTAAGCTCAATTATAGTAATGTCGCATTTTTTTTGTCAGTAACGGTAACGGTGTTGTAACGGGAAAAAGTAATTCGTTTGATTACTCGTTACTGAAAAAAGTAACGCCGTTAGTAACGCCGTTTATTTATAATGCCGTTATTCCCATCACTGCCAATGACAATATAAAATCCAACAAAATTAATGCAACCAATTGGCTTTTAGTACTCGCACAATTTTTTAAATGGAAATCACCTGTGAGATCAAGCGATTTCAACTGATTGTAATATAAATGCAGTTCTATTTGAAAGGTACTGATGAGGGAGTCAGTTTAGTTACACACCTTGCAGCATGAAGAAAAGAAAAAAAAAGACCGCTCCAAGCAACACTGCAAAAAAATAATTAAAATGCACAAGGCATTTAAGAATACAAGAACATTTCCAAGTCATTAAATATTCCTTAGAGAACAGATGAGTCAGTAATTAAGAAATGGAAACAGTACGGCACAGCTGGAAATCCATAAAGCAGTCCTCAAAACCTGACTGTGCAAGAAGGAAACTCGTGGCAGAGACCACCAAAAGACCAACTCTGAATTGAGCATTTTGGCCATCAGAATAAACACTATTGATGCACCAAATTTTGGCAACAGTATTAAAAAAAAAAAAAATTATCAGTATTATTAAAAAAAAACTATTTCCAAATTAGCGCTTCTCCGATGACACATTTTGACCATATCAGTACATGGCAACTACAGTATTTCATGCACACAATGTGGATAAGGTACAACAGGTAAACATGTCAGCAGTGTAGATGCACTTCACTGTGACCAAGAAGGATGCTAAAGTAGCAATTTGTAAAATTTGTTCGCCTAAAATATTGAGAGGCGGCTCGTTGCTGAAGAACTTGATTTATCACCTGAGAACACGACACCCTGAACAGCATACCGAGTACAGTTTCCCAAAATGAATTACCGACAATTTCAGTTTTTCGACTAAATTAAAACTTTAATTTCGGTTTTGGTAAAAAAAAAAAAAAAAAAATCTTTTTGGTGCATCACTACTAATCATCATATTTGTCATAAGCATGGCCTTAAACCAAATACTGAGCAACATTAGAAACACAATGTCCCTACTGTGAATCATGGTGTCGACAGCAACATGCTGTGAGAGGAGGTTCCCTGCAGCAGCCCTGGAAGGCTTGTAAGTGGAGGCAGTGAAATGAATGCAGTTACAACAGGGAAATCCTGGAGGAAAACCCCATGGCATCTAAGACATGTGGGAGAACATTTGTTTTCAATGACCCTGAGCACAAGTCCAAAGCTACACAGGAATGACTTAAAAATAATGTTCTCCCCTGCTCTGCTGCTTGCACTACAGGAGTACATCTGAAATGAATTCTGTTTAAAAAATACTTAGTATTTATTCCCCTAGTTTCAAGCTAGTCCTAGACTAAAACGCATGTTTGAGCTGTTTTAACTGTAAGCAACATACACTATATTGCCAAAAGTTTTGGGACGCCTGCCTTTATGTGCACATGAACTTTAATGACATCCCATTCTTAATCCGTAGGGTTTAATATGGAGTTGGCCCACCTTTTGCAGCTATAACAGTCTCAACTCTTCTGGGAAGGCTTTCCACAAGGTTTAAGAGTGTGTTTATGGGAATTTTTGACCATTCTTTTAGAAGCGCATTTGTGAGGTCAGGCAGTGATGTTGGCGAGAAGGCCTGGCTCGCAGTCTCCGTTCTAATTCATCCCAAAGGTGTTCTATCGGGTTGAGGTCAGGACTCTGTGCAAGCCAGTCAAGTTCCTCCACACCAAACTCGCTCATCCATATCTTTATGGACCTTTCTTTGTGCACTGGTGCGCAGTCATGTTGGAACAGGAAGGGGCCATCCCCAAACTGTTCCCACAAAGTTGGGAGCATGAAATTGTCCAAAATGTCTTGGTATGCTGAAGCATTAAGAGTTCCTTTCACTGGAACTAAGGGGCCAAGCCCAACCCCTGAAAAACAACCCCACACCATAATCCCCCCTCCACCAAACTTTACACTTGGCACAATGCAGTCAGGCAAGTACCATTCTCCTGGCAACCGCCAAACCCAGACTCGTCAATCGGATTGCCAGACAGAGAAGCATGATTCGTCACTCCAGAGAACACGTCTCCACTGTTCTAGAGTCTAGTGCCGGCGTGCTTTACACCACTGCATCCGATGCTTTGCATTGCACTTGGTGATGTAAGGCTTGGATGCAACTGCTTGGCCATTGAAACCCATTCCATAAAGTTCTCTACGCACTGTTCTTGAGCTAATCTGAAGGCCACACGAGGTTTGGAGGTCTGTAGCTATTGACTTTGCAGAAAGTTGGCGACTTCTGCGCTGACTCCGCTCTGTGATTTTACGTGGCCTACCACTTCGTGGCTGAGTTGCTGTTGTTCCCAATTGCTTCCACTTTGTTATGATACCACTAACAGTTGACCGTGGAATATTTAGTAGTGAGAAAATTTCATGAATGGACTTTTTGCACAGGTGGCAACCTATCATGGCACCACGCTTGAATTCATTGAGCTCCTGAGAGTGACCCATTTTTTCACAAATGTTTGTAGAAGCAGTCTGCATGCCTAGGTGCTTGATTTTATACACCTGTGGCCATGGAAGTAATTGGAACACCTGAATTCAATAATTTGGAGGGGTGTCCCAATACTTTTGGCAATATAGTGTATCTTAAAATATGTCAGTGCCATTGTTTTGTCTCAAGATGCACTCCAGTAATGTTATTTTTCTAGTGTACGTTTATAAAAGCTATTTCAATACCCTAATTGAACTAAGGCCTAATCCTGGCTTAGTCTAAGCCCTGTCTGTGAAACCGGGCCATTAGGTTTAACGGTCCTGTCAATCGCTCACCTCACTCGTGACAAATCTTCAAGCATCCCTGCACTACCTCAGCCCCAACCATTATTGTAATGCTTTCATTTTATATTAACTAACATATAAGGTGGTCGAGACTCGAGTACCTCAAAGGAGGTGGAGACCCCTCTGTTATGCACCGACCTAGTTCCTCTTTCCTGGGGAGGACTACTTCGGCGAATAGCCAGGGTGACCTGAGGATTACAGTGAGGGCTTTCCCCTCCAAATACGTCTCCATGGGCCCCCCCACTCCTCTAGCGCATCCCAAGCTGTGATGTTTCCGGATGGGATTGCTGGTCCTTCTCATGGGGGACCTAGCATTTAATTCGGGGCTCTGGCGGAGGATCAGATGTCGATCTTTGCATCGGAGAGAGGGCTGTTTCCCGCTTCTGTGGGAGTTTCCCCGTGCTGAATTGGATTCAGAGTTGCAGCCGCATTTGCTCGGTCTGCTGTGCGCTCGGACCCACTCTGAGTGATCATGGCTGGATGATTGGTTTCTAGGGATGCAGTGTGACGCATAAATCACCTTGCCCCGCCCCTCTGCCTTTCTTCCTGGAGGCGCGCAAAGAACTTAGGCAGTATGGAGGCAAATTTGTGCCAGTTTGTTACGCCACATGTGCCAAACTCTGTTTTAAGTTTTTTCTCTACCCTCGATAGTGGGGCTTGTGGGTTGTGGGGACTCCCCAGGTGGACTTTGTAGTTGTGGTGCATGCCCGCAAAGTGCAACTCCTGCCCAGCAACTCCTGCCTCCTGCCTAACAGCAACTCCTGCTGCTAAGGCTTACAGTGGTGCTGGACAGGCCACCTCCCTGCATGCAATGGCCACCTGCAGGTCTACCAGGCCAAAGCACTCATAATGCATGGGGGTAGTTCTGAGCCAGGGTTGATGCAGGAACTGTGATGAAAGTCACAGCGCAGGCCAGACAATGTCCACCTTAGTGGTCCAAAAGCACCCCCTGGCTAAACTATTTCAGAGGCTCCTGGGGCATATGGCATCTGCAGCTGCAATCATGCCACTCGGATTGCTTCATATGAGACCACTTCAGCATTGCCATTAGCATGGCGATGCGGCACGCACTGGGTTACAATCACCCCGTGCTGCCACCAAACCTTCAGCCCATGGTCGAACCTTGCTTTTCTTTGGGCAGGAGTTTCCCTAGTACAAATGTCCAGGCATGTTGTTGTCTCAACAGATGCCTCTGCCACTAGCTGAGGTGCCATGTGCAACGGGCATTCTGCATCGGGCTTTTGGACAGGACCCCGACTGCATTGGCATATCAATTGCCTCGAGTTGCTAGCAGTATGGCTTGCTCTGTGCCGCTTTAAACAGCTGATATAGCACATACTGGTCCAGACGGACAACATTGCTATGGGGGACAGCAGAAGGGAAAGGCTGTCTCAAAACAAAGGCTCTCCCACTGGATAGTGGATACTATTGTCTTGGCTTACTCAAGCGCAGCCGTGCCCCCTGGGAGTGAGGCACTCTACGCGGAGTGTAGCATCCTCCTGGGCACTGGCTCACAGCGCCTCGATAGCAGACATTTTTAGAGCTGGCTCCCTAATGGCCAGTCCATATGTGTAATTTCCACATGATACCACCCTGCGGGCAGGATGTGACCTCCATAGCATCCCTTTCTGCTGAAAGGACATGCCTTCCCAGTGTTATCCAATAGTCTTACTGTATGGGTCAAGCGGAACAACAGTAATCGACCTTCTCTGCGTAAGCACTGTTCTATCTTCCACCCCAGCAGGTACGGGGGTGGAAGGAGGGAATGGAGATGTCACCACAATTGCTGTACCAGAACTCACCGGCTCGGCTCCTCAGTGAAAACCTGAATGTGCGATTGTACACGCTCTTCCTTATATACCCTCTGTACGGGGCAGGGGGTGCGATGCAAATCTCACACAGAAATGTCTATTGGCTCGTTTTAATTACACTTGTACAGTACTACTCAGAGCATGTAGTCAGGATCTGCATGAATAGGGACTCCAGTATATGAGCATGAAACACGGACAACTTTACGTGTGACATGAACAAGACTTTATTAACCACGCATAACTAGACACGTTTATGCATGGTTATTGAAAAAACAAAAAACTTAAGTCACTGAAATACAGCCACAAAACCAATAATAAATACGTGTTCACAAGACTTCTGGGTATTGGAGGTTGTAGGCTAGAGTTTTTGCTTCAAAATGATGTAAAAATTATCCTGCCTACTCGTTCATATAAAACAATATAATGATTTAAATTTTGTAAGACACTTTTTGTCAAGAAAGAGTATGCGTGGAGGCGTGAATCTTCATGAATAATGCTGTGATTCACACCTGAGAAGACAAAGACCCGCATAATGATTTGCATAATGAGCTCTTTCAGGTAGGAAGGCTATGTGAGTGAAAATTAATCAAAGTACAAAGTAGTTTTTTTTCCTGGTAGTTTATTCAGAATATAGTTAACAATATAAATGAAACACATTTAGAATAAATGAGGGCACATTTTGAATATACAGTTTTACCTGGAAATAAATCCTGTTCAAAGATATAAGTGAACATCACTTAGTTGGCATTCCAAGGTGTTTGGTGTTTCTTTGCACTGGAGAAAACGATTCCTGCTTCCAGTCAGTGATATACCATTATAACCGTTTCCAACACTGATAATAACTGAGTATCAAATCAGCATATTAGAATAATTTCTGTTGCTCCATAAACTCTTTATGGGACATGTTACCATGTAGCTCTTTGTGCAAAATAAAAGAGTTGGTGGAAACAAGTCCAAGAAGTGCAGAAAAATCTTTCTGTACCACTTCATGGTTTTGTGCTGTGTTGTGTAGTACTGTATCAGCTGATCAGACAGGTCAACGCCCCCCATGTGTTTGTTCTTGGGATCTCTTTGGAACAGGTGTTTGGAAATTTTCATTGTCACATCTGTTTAAAAAAAAAAAAAAAAAAAAAAAAAGCGTGAGCATGCTGATAACACAATCACTATGGCTATGCATAACAAAGACAGCAGTTATTGTTATGTCATACAAGAACATATACTTGTATTATGACGATGTAAACACACACACAAAAAATGTTAGCATACATTGTCCAAAGTAAACTGATGGGCAATTAGTGGGTATGGACACAATGAATGTTTACATTTGTAAAATATTACTGTGCACTTACTCATGTTGATATCACAATCAAATAAATGATAATGTTATCATTATCAATCAATAATGGCCATGCATAACAAAGACAGCAGTTTTCGTACAAGAACATATACTTTTGTATTATGATGATGTAAACACTATTACATCTGTAAAATATTACATCTGTGCACCTACTCAGTATGATTCTCGATCGCACTGAGAAGTGAACGACACCCGTGTGCCCCTGTGCGCGGTGCTGGTGAAGGCGATCGTGATGCAGACACATTCCTAAACCAATAAAACACTGTTAGCATACATTGTCCAAAGTAAACTGATGGGCAATTAGTGGGTATGGATGCACAATGTATGTATCTGCTGACGACGGGCCATAGGACGGCCGTAGGCCGCGAGTATCTGTTGATGGGCCATATAGACCGCACGCATTTAGTGCATTTCAAACATTTACATCTGTATTCACAAACATCTGAATATTACGCATAAGGCCATATTTTAGCATAAGCACAGAGTCATAGGCTAACCCAAGCCGATATAAATAAATTGTGTTTAGACATTATCACATTATTTTACCGTAGGCTAAAATATACTTGCTCTGAATCACGTATTACCTTACACCAACAGATATTCGCAAACAAGCTACATTAGGCACGAGGCAATATTTTAGCTGCAGTGTCATAAGCTAACCAAAACTGAGCGAAATATATTACGTTTAGATATTTGTAAGAGGCATTGTAAGGCAATATTTCCCGTAAGCTGACAAAAGCAAGCCAAAACTAGGCAAAATATAGTATGAAAATTCATACAAGTTTTATATTATCAGAGAAAGAATTATATTACACTAAACGACTTACCCCGAACTTTTATCCTCCTCAGGGTCAATTCGCTGTTCAAAATGCAACCGTTCGTCATCTCAGTCTTCCTCAGAGGAAAAGGTGAATTCTTCCTCGCTGTCCAGAATCATCTGAAGGGCCTCTTTACCGGAGTACCGTGCCATCCTCAAAACGGAACGAACGTTCAGTGAATCTCGTGTTTTCGTGGCATTGACTGAGCGGCGTGTGCAATCCAGACAGTTCACCTAAACTATTTACCATGTGAACGGCGCGGGTGGTGTGGCGGTCTCAGCTCATTACAGACAATGAAGTGAGAAGGAAAAGAAGGAACCTCTCCTTGGTTTCTAACGAATTACATAAACTAAGAATATTTGTTTTTGATTTGACTTACTTCATTTAAAAGTAGACATTCCAAGCATTATGTGGACATGTTGATCATGTCTGTGTGACAAGTATTTGCTTAGTTTCAGTTCATTTTAAAACGCATTTCAGAATTGACTTCACTGAGAGGGAGACATCAGATCGCACATCATGTTCGTTTACTTTATTTTGCGAAAAGCACAAAATTTTTTTTTTTTTTGTGAGTGTACATAAATAAAAGTACACACTTAACACTTTAGAATGATGTATAACACTGGTTTGTGTGACCAAATTCGGGTATTTTGAGACTCTTTCACACTGATAAGAAAAAAAGCAAGGTGGTATCGCCGGCGCGACCGCCGACCCGTAGGAGTTAACTACTCTAACATTCACACACATACATGCATACAGTTTACCAAGGGAAAGAGAGAGCTGAAGCAGAATACAGGAAAGCAAGAAGTTACAGCATTGTTTGAAATTCAGCCGATCAACAGCCTTGAGCAAACCATCAGTTTAGTTCTAACAGGCCCTTCTTTTAAAGGGGTAAAGATACTTAGTGTATCAAATAATGAGACTAAGTTTGATACTTGCATGTCTCGCCCATTTGAATTAAAACTGTCCTGATGCAATTTGTGGAGGCTCCCGTTGAATCTTTGCTGATATTGTCGTGATGAAAGAGAACCAGTTGGATTCAGAGGATCTTTGGTGAATGGAAGGTCTAGGCTGAAGCCTGGCACAAGCTTGGAGTTCCTTAGAAGCTTCTAGCTTCTTAGCATCATCTTCACATCAGCATTTCTCAGTAAAAGAGAAGAGAGGGTTTGATCTTGTGATCAGTGACTGAGCCAATAAGGATTTATTTAAGCCATTTTCCCCTCGGAGGGAAACATTTACGAGTCTTTGTTCTGTAGCAAGATATTAGCATAAGACATTGGATTGGATGTTTGAGAGAAGAACCTTCTAGATTCTTATAATACTAATGTGTCACAGAGTTAGTAACATGTAACATAAATTACCAAATAGGAAACGAAAGTTGGAGTCTGTAGATACCAAACATGCTACCCATGTGATTTTAGTTAACCATAAATTTTCAACTTTGAAACATTAATACCAAAATAGTTCAAAAGAGAGAATTAATACATAGAATAAACCCTATAAAAGGAAAATCATGAGAGGGGAAAATTGGATACACGTTTATACATTTCTCATGTGGTTATATATAGAATATATAGGATTAAAAGGGTTTATTTGTCCTTCTCAGAAAGAATGAAGTCAGAGTCACTATCTTCTCTGCACATTCCTGACAGCAATAAAATAGGAACAGGACACCTATTCTGTCTCTGTGTTGCAGTTGTGGAGGATGGAATTAACAGGACTTGTGAGGGAGAGTTTCTGGATTATTCATTTATTTAATGAATAATTGTGTCTGGTCCAGATGCTACATATATCCCCCCTTTCGATCGTTGTTGTTCTTTCGATGGACAACAGCGAGCGACATTGAAGGTGCAGAAAGATCAGACACACATCTGACATGCAGCAGGTGTCAAGGTAGCAGGTGCCTTGACAGTGTCACCTGTCATCCTGATGTCAGTTGGTATGAGGTAGGTGGTTGTTTGTGGTTGCAGGAAGAGGTTATGGGAGTTGTAGTGTGAACAGGGTTTCAGACTGACCTAGGGTTGATGGCAGAAGGGCAGCAGGCGTTTGTTACCTCTGCTCTCAGTCAGAAGGAGTCTGAAGTTTGCAGCGTCCCTCTGCTCTTGTGGCGGTGGCGACTTGAGCAGGGCTGAGTGTGTTGTGTGAGTGGTCAGGAGCTTGTGATTCCCAGTACTCATCAGGTTAGTACTGTTCAAGGAGCTCTCTTACTAGCGTTAGAAGCTCCTGCAGGTCTGATGCAGGCGTGTCCAGTCGTCCTTGTGCAGCCTCTGGATGGCTGCTGTGTGAAGGGCGTGGAGGAGGAGGTTGTTGCTGCCTGCTGTTGGAGATCCTGTGGTGTCTGCAGGATGAGGATGCTCCCATCCATGGCTTCTCCCTGTGGTAGGTCTGGTACCTGGGTCTGTTGCCATGGTGACGGTTCCGTCCTCGGCTGGCTAGGAGCCTTTTGGAGAAAGGTTTTGCATTGTAGCAATGCTGTGTGCCCTCTGGTACCAGCTCTGGGTTCTGGGTTTTGCAGTTCACAGTTGCTAGTGTGTTACAAACCCTTTTTGATGAGGCCTTGTGTTTGTTAAAGGCCTTCTGTGTCAAGTCACGTAGCTGGTGAATAGGCATTGTGTGGGGGCAGGCCGTAATGCCTAAATGGTGACTTACACTTGGATGGAGATTTCGGAGGAAAAGGCTCTTGAAGCTGGTGTCCTCCTCCATCCCAGGCTCATTGCGAGCTCCGAAGTAAGCTTGTCTGAGTCTGTGGTAGTAGGCGTAGGGAATTTCATGTCTGCCTTGTCTGGTGTCTAGGGCAGCAATCAGCCCGTTCTCAGACTCTGGGTCTGAGAATTCCTTTATGATGGCTTGTTTCAGCTGCTGGTAGTCTGATTGTAAGTTTCCTGACTGCCAAGCCAGAAAACGTCGCAACTCTGGTCCGGAAGTGGTCCAGAGAAGATAGAGTCTGTCTTGGTGTGTCACCCTGGTCAAAGACTGCAGGTGAAAATCAATTTCTCGTAGGAAGGCGTGGACATCGTGGTCTCCTGCAAGATCTGGTGTGAATGCAGGGATGTGTCTGGCCATTCGCTGGAGGTCTTTGAATATCACTTCATGTGCTGTTTCAAGGTATGTCAGGAAACTGGCTGATGAAGTGTTAAGCAGGATGCTTTGGCTCCTCCCCCCTTTGTGTCAGTCCTGAACCTCCATCTCTAGCTGGTCTATGTGGCTTTTAGCATGCGTCAGCTCCTTGTGAGTCTCTGTGATCTGGAGTTTGAGGTTGTTCACCTCCTGTTTCAAACCTGTGAGGTTGTGGGCCAGGAAGATGATGACCTCAGTCAGATCTTTGTGATCATACCTCTGGTTTGAGTCATCTGCCTTTAGATCTCTTCCATCATTGTCCAGTTGCTTTTGGCTCTGGTGCTTCAAATGATTAGCAGCCCTGGTTAGAAGGGTGTTCCTCACGACACCTAGCCAGTCCTTTTGGTCTGCCATCTGGGCAGTTAGGCTGAGCATCTGAAACATTTAGGCACGCTTGTGGTGAGAGTAAGGGCAAGAGACTAATGCAAGATCAAACAGAATTTAGAGCTGAAGGCACAGTGGGCAGCTAGGTGTATAGAGTACAGCTAGGTTTAATAAATGACTTAAGATGGTTCTTATGGTCAAATTATTTCTCAGAACTTACTGATGGCTCATAACAGTCTTGAACTCTGAACAAATGGAAAAGAGAAAGGGAGAGGAAGAGGAGAAATTGTGTTAGATTGTGTTTATTAGTGGTGCTCAAAATTATGCCATAGCAATCGTTCAGATTACTTTTGTAGCTGGCTCATAAAATTGAAGCAACTGTTGTAAATAAACAAAACCAAGGAGGAAAGTATGTCTAGTTACTTTCGTGGTTCTATTGGGAAATGAAACCACACTAGAACAAAAGGAAAATGTGAATAAATCAAATAGATGAAAGAAAAAATACTAATAAAAAACTGATTAGCTGACTGCTATTATGATTAAAATAAAATAAAAAGATTTAAAGAAGTGATTAAAACAGCAAAATGACCTGGTATTGGGAATAATCAATAGCATTATTCCCAATACCAGTTAGAGGCTTCACGTAAATAATGCTAACCGCTAACTGTAGAAGTTATTAGTTAGCTTAGCCTGAGCTGAAGGGCCGCTAGGTGGGGTTAGCTTAGCCACCTAGCCTGGTTTGTTTACAGTATGGCGTCACAAGGTGATGAGTTAGCACTTCCTGTGATGGGAACCAATGCACATCAGAGCAATTCAAACAGTTCATGAAGACTGTCTGCTCATTTCAAATGAGTTACGTATAGAGTTAAAATGTGGCGCTTATACTTTCAGATTTTCAAAAACTTGATATTACATTCAGTAAAATGCAAATATGTTTTGGCATTTGCAAATTTTACTCATGTAAACTCTTCTCTCTACTTTAAACAACTTCTTGTACTTGTTTAAAGAGTAATTACACAGTTTTGTTGTAAGTCAAAGCTTGTTTAAGCATACATAGTTACGTCCGTCTTGTGCATGAATACTGATGTTCCTTTCAGCGAGCGAAACACAGTTTTGGTCAACAGGTAGCTATGCTTGTAGATGCGGCCAAAGTTTAGATGAATGACATCAATCTTAACTATAAAAGGGGTGCATTACCCAAATCTACATTTATATAACACTGTACTGAGATTTATTCATCAGAAACAGGTTAAGCAATACTGCAATTGGTATTTCTCCAACCAAAGCAGAATAATCAATTCTGGTACAGTTTACATGCCGCTGAGCTGAGATTCCTTCATCAAAACAGACTTACGCTTTAATACTGAGATTAGGGTTTCTTCGCTAAAATCAGATTAAATTTACTGATACCATTTGAACATATGCTAAAATGTGTCAAGACTCTTTCAGTTACAGTAGAGATGTCAATTCAAGCTATCACTTTATCAGCATTTAACAAGCCAGCAACTGGTCGTATTCTGACTGGAATTATCAAATGCACACTTTTAAGTTGACAGTGGTTTAAGCTCATAACCTTTGTTTAATCATGCCCGCATTCTCCACCAAAACTGTAACAAATTAGCTCAAAAGAAATATGAATAATTAAGCATAACTCGTTATACTTAATTATAAATATTTGAATCAGTTAATCAAAATTAACTTAATGTAGCTGAATTAATATTACAATCTATTAATCTGTTCGGCCAGCGAACACTCAGTATTGATTGTCTATCAACTTTCAAGAAGGATATTTATCGCGCCACAGAAAAATAACGCTTTCTTAGCACGTAGCTGTGATCGAATCGTTATCAGGGACATTGGTTTTATAAGCAGACCAGAATCAACTCGCAAGAGTGTGCACACAAGTTTTATTTAACTAAATCACAAACACATAACTAAACTAACAAACACAAACATACCATTCACGCAGAGAGAGGGTGGAAAATGAATTTGAACCGTATCATAACAGGGGAATGAAACAATGGAAAGGGTAAATGAACAATTGCTGGACGAACCATCAGTTTCAATACTATAAAGCACCTTTGTTAAAAGGGGTTCACAATCTTAATACTAAATTAGTTGTAATCAATATCTTCTGGGTTGAATGAAGAAAATGAAGACAAACTTTGCGCTGTTAATTTGACTTTTTTGTGGTCGCTGCAGTTGTGCATGGCTTGAAGTGAATTGGAGGCCTACCAGCCCGGCTCGGGCCAGGTGGCCCTCACGTTTTATCAACAGGAACAAAGAGAAGAACCAGAAGAACTAAACTAGAAGAACTAAGTGTGATTTTCGTGGGGGCTTTTTGAACTCTCCAGACAGTCGACACCTTCGAGTCATGGCTTGACCAATGAGAAAGGTGCAATTCTCTGGCGGGGGATTTCCTTTGTTTGAAAGTGAGTTCATTTGCCTGGGTTTGTAGGTTTGTGTCCATTTATACTCCAATAAATATAACAAACATAAAATGCATTCTATGATATTTTGATGTCCACCAACATGTGAGTCATTAAACAAGGAGTAATTTGATAGTAAACATCACCTAGATGAAATACATCATCTCATAGTTCTAACTTTCAGGCATGCATCACACTATACAACATACGAAAGAACAATATACAGACAGTAATAAGACACAAAATGTACTGGGGAAATGCATATTCATTTAGACGAGGTTGTCAATGAATTAATGGCAAAGAATCCAGTTTTATAGACAATGTATGGTTTTAGTGGCCTGTCTCCTAAGTGTCTTTGAAATGTGTGTAAAGAGCAAATGGTGCAGATGGGGTGATAGCGCTCAGTGGGGGAGCCAGACCTTACGGGGCTTGCATGGGTGATTACCTTTTACAATTGTGTGTGATCGCTCCAGACGCTACACACGCTACACCTGATCTGTCACTTCCAGGGGACATAGGAATCCAAGTCTACCCCTAATAAATACACCAGGGAGGCAGCTTCGCTAGTTTAGCAGCAAAGGCCTACAACCCATCTGGGGAGCAGCTCTGCATAACAACCTTCTGAGCGAGGGGATAGCTCTAGCTCATCCACTAAACTGGAAAGAGGAGGCCTCAGCATGGTGACCCTCTATAGCGAGCGAAGACCTAATTACTCTTACGGAGCACAAAAAGCTCCGGAGAGTGGCAGCCTCAGCAGGACAACTCTCTAGAATGAGAGGAAGCTAGACCATAATCTACTCTAAAAGCAGCTTCGCCAGGGAGGCAGGTGTTATTTAGCCTTTGCAACTCAAGAATGCTGAAAGTCAATGCTCACCCTCTGGCCCTGTCTATAGTCCCTAGACCTAGACGGGCCACGCCCCTTAGAGGCTTGGTGCGCAAACCCAGACCGGCGCAGTATATACAGATGGTACTCAACCAGAATGCAGTTTTTGTCACTGCGGGTACCGTTGCGGTTTGCGGCAGGAAATTAATTTCTGCTCTTGACCGCTAAGTGGTGCTATAACTATGTATTCATGTGTTCATTTTTAATTGATACTTAATGATAACAACTTTGTAAATATTTGGCTTTGTAAATATACACACACACATATTTTATATTTTATATATATATATATATATATATTAACAGGACTGCTGTTTGTTATACAAATGTAAATTCAGTCTTTTGGATTATAGTTGTTTCTTGGTGTAAAATTGAAATTCATGGTAATTTTATAGCCTAAAAATGTAAGCAAAAAAAAAAAAAAGGTGTAACAAATAAATGTGTTTTAGAACTGCAGGACACACACATCTCAGTCTGTTTGTTCAGGATTTGAACCAGTGTCATTGATGTTTCTGTAACATATTCACTGTATATTTCACTGTAACAGCTCTTCCACTGGACTACGAATTGACTTTGCGTGAAATGCCCAGAACAGAAGCTCTCTTTTCCAGCAGTAACCAGCATGTCCACGCACGCGAGAGAGGAGCGCCTCTTCATTCCTCTCACTTCGCAATAGTAAAAATAATCATCTCTTTGCACATAATTTGTTGAGGAAATTTCTGGCACTGACTGTGAGATATATGATGGTCTTGTGGTGTATTTTTTTTGTAATGTTTATTAAAGTGCAAGAGGGATTGCGTGCAAATCCTGATCAGGGATCGTGCTGCATTTTGTGGAAAAAAGCAGATTTTTTTGATAGGTTAATATAACACACAGTTTATATTTTAAGGGGAAAAAGTCTCAGGTTATGCATGTAACCATGGTTCCCTGAGAACAGGGAACGAGACACTGCGTCGAAACGCTATTGGGGAATGCCTCCGCTTGAACCGATGCCTGAAACGCTTATCAAATCACGGCAATCGTATTGACCGGCGATAGCCCATTACGTCATCAAGGTGCAACCTGATAGTATATAAGGGGCACCTAGAGAACATGTCATCCACTTATCGTCTGAAGGGACTGTTCAGCAGGTGGGCCCGAGGCATGGCAGGGAGATGCAGTGTCTTGTTCCCTGTTCTCAGGGAACCATGGTTACATACGTAGCCTGAGACGCTCCCTTTCGAAAGGGAACTCGCACTGCATCGAAACGCTATTGGGGAACGATATACCCGCGCCGCCATGCTGAGGGGAGTGCATCCCAAAGGATGGCAGTAACAACTGTCAGATCAAGCAGTTTCAACTGAAATGCCAGAACCACTCTCCCTACGGGTCACAACTGGACTGTCAGTGATAGCACTCCCTACTGTCATAGCCCAAGCTACAAGCCTCAAAGAGGCCTCCAAACATGAAGGCCTGCCAAGGCCGCTCAAAAGCTTGGGACCAATAGTTTCATATAGAAGGGGTTTCTTTAAATGAACGTGGCCAGGGAGCCCGAGGGAACCCCAGCTAGTCACTTCTCAGGGGAACATAGTCAACCCTGAATGCCACCAGGGAGGCCAACCTGGTTTCTTATACTACCAGTAACCTAGTCTGGCCAGCAACTTGTCTGTTTCTTAGAAACAAAGTCTCTAGATTATACTTGCCTCTCGAAGAAACATCCAGAAAGAGGGACTGCAAAATGGCAGTAAACCAACTCAGACCGGATCGTAGAGACGGGCATCCTGGAGAGCAGGACTCAGCATAGCACTTTTCAACCCTTGCAACCAAGGGGAGTCATTCTGCTCGATCCTAGGATCTACAGAGTGCTTATTTTTCAAAGCACTGAGGAGGCTGTGCACTCTAGAGAGACCCTAGTGAGGGGAGTGCTCCCAGCCTGAGGGTTGATCTAACTGGGAGGCCTCACAAAAGGCCTTCAACCGTCTGACCAGACTTAGGGAGCTAAGCACTCTTAAGACAACGCTCAGATGAGGGGAGTATCAAGCTCAATCTGATAGGTAGACCAGGCTGTAGGCAAGAATTAATGGGGCTCCCAGAGGGAGCCAGCAGCAGAAAAGTGATCCACTTTAGCCATGCTAGGATGTGTACTTGCTCTCAATGAGGCCTGCTAATGCCAGCTACCTGATAGCAAGCATTCACTAACTGCCAGAACCCAGTATGCTGGAAGGTCGCCCTCAGGGAGTCAACTACCTGATAGCAAAATTTTACTGGTTGACACACACCCACATTGTTGGGGGCCCGCCTTCAGGGTGACCTGCTAAATCCAGCTACCTGATAGCAAGTCTTTGCTGGCAGGAAAAGACCCATACTGTTGGGGGCTCAGTTTCAGGGAGGCCTGCTGAGGCCAGCTACCTGATAGCGAGTCTTGCTGGCTGACAGGTACCCATACTAATGGGGCGTTCACCTTCAGGGAGGCCCGCTAGGACCAGTCACCTGATAGCAAACCTTGTTAGCGAATAGAACCCAAACCATTGGGGTCTCACCCTCAGAGAGGCCTGCTAAGGCCAGCTATCTGATAGCAAGTCATTGCTAGCTGCTCAGTACCTAAATCCTTGGGGACTCGCCCTCAGAGAGGCCTGCTAAGGCCAGCTATCTGATAGCAAGCTCAGTACCCATACCAATGGGGACTCGCCCTCAGAGAGGCCTGTTAAGGCCAGCCATCTGATAGCAAGTCATTGCTAGCTGCTCAGTACCCAACGTGTTGGGGACACACTCTCAGAGAGGCCTGCTAAGGCCAACTATCTGATAGCAAGTCTGTACTGCCTGCCAAATACCCAAACTGCTGGGAACTCGCCCTCAGGGAGGCCTGCTTAGGCCAGCTACCTGACAGCACGTTCTGGCTAAAAAAAAGTACCCACACCGCTGGGGACTCACCCTCAGGGATGCCTGCTACGACCAGCTACCTGTTAGCAAGCCATTGCTAGCTGCCAAGTACCCAATTGTTGGGGACTCACTCTCCAGGGAGGCCTGCTAAAGCCAGCTACCTGATAGCAAGTCTTGCTGGGTGCTATGTACCCAAGCGTTGGGGACCCGCCCTCAGGGAGGCCTGCTAAGGCCAGCAAACCGATAGCAAGTCTTGCTGCTCAAAATACCCACACTATAGGGGACCTCGCCCCCTTAGAGTGGCCTGCTAAGACCTGCTTGTCCGATCGCAAGTCATTGCTAGCTGCCAAGTTCCCAAACTGTTGGGAACCCACCCACAGGGAGGCCTACTGAGGCCAACTACCTGATAGCAAGTATTGCTAGCTGATATGCACCTAAAATGTTGGGGGCTCACCCTCAGGGAGGCCTGCTAAGGCCAGCTACCTGAAAGCGAGCCTTACTGCTGAAAAATACTCACACCATTGAGGACTCACCCTCAGAGAGGTCTATTAGGGCCTGCATATCTGGTAGCGAGTCATTACTAGCTGCCACATATCCCATTGTTGGGGACTCACTCATAGGGAGGCCTGCTAAGGCCAGCCACCTGATAGCGAGTCTTGCTGGCTGCTAAACACCCAAGTGTTGGGGACTCACTCACAGGGTGGCCTGCTAGAGCCAGCAACCTGATAGCAAGTCTTTACTAGCAGAAATAGACTGTCTATGCAGCGCCTAAGCCTGGAACCTAAACACATTGCCAACAAGCAGTGTACTCAGTAAAAACACTATTTTACCATTTGAGCAGGGGAAGTATAGTCTTACACCACCATGCTCTGGAGGAGGCCCGACCAAGGCCCTACCACTCCAGATGAACAAGGGCGTCAGCACGTGGCAATGCTAGGGCTTCAAGGGAGCATACTCAATAACCAGAGCGTTAAGTAAAGGTTAACTATCCCGCTCGACCAGAGCCACGATGGTGCAGGGCAGATAAGTAGGCTTACCAGTGGATTCTTACCATGACAGAAATGGTATTTGCACTCAGCCCTAGAGGAATGGAGGCCATTTCCTTAAAATGCCAACCACATTTGACCCAGCGCTTGAACAGTTCAGCGGGCTTAAGGGAGAGCCTAGGCTTAGGCCTAGCTATTAACTAGCTTCTGAAGAGCGGGGCCACAGCAAAAACGCACTATTCAGAAAGTGAAAGGGGCCTAACACCGCCCAGGAGACAACTGCACCGAAGGGGCCTAAGTTAATGGCCTGCAACCCTAGATGCTATCTATTCTGCCTCTACACCAACATGCATTTACCCAAATGCAGAAAGGGGGGCAGGCCTTGGCCAGACGACTCTCGCAATGAGAGGAGGCCAACACTAGTGATGTAGATGGAACCTACACCCAGATACTGAGGGGTCAGGGGCGAGAATGCTTTTTTTTTTTTTTTTTTTTAGCAAGCCGCCTCCACTATCCCTAGTATTAGCCTAGGCCTGCTATTGAGGCGGCCCTGGTAAGGGCCAGCACACAAGCATAGATCTACCCGAGGCTCATAAAGAGCAGCAACCTCTACAGAACGACTCTCAATATCGAGAGGACGCATAATCACTCAACCTGTATAAACAGCTAAGGTGGCCTGAATTTATACTGAGAGCCAACACACTGCTGCTAACTATATACAGATCTCAGGGGAGCAGTGCTTACCCAGGTAACAATGTCAGGCGGCCCAGTGAGCTGATGCTAAACATTTGATCTATCTGAAGTTCAAGCGCTAGTCTCTTGCACATCAACTCTCCAAACTTTATACGAGAGGAGACCAGCTACTCTACCATGAGGTGGCTATCAATGCAGCCCAATGAGGGCCAGCCCTTGAAATGTGTGCTAGCGGTGGCCTCAAAAATACTCCCATTCTGGGAGGAAGCCAACTCACTCAATACAGCAACTACATTCTCTGATGAACAGCTGAAATGATCGGTGGCCTCACCAGTAAATTCACAATAAGAAAGTCAACACACTCACTTAAGAAGACCGAAAAGGTACTTCAATATCGTTCTAGCCAACCTACAAAGAGAACTTCAGGGCCTTAAAAAAACATCACTAGTTAAAAAGAATTTTTCACTAGGTAAATCCCCACAAACTCTATATGGGAACACTGGCCTACAACAAATACTATTTGGTATTTTAAATACCAAGACTACGCTGTGGTCCGCAGAATGGAGACCTACCACCTTAGAGAAACATGGGGTCTTACCACCCTTTCGGGCCTGAAAGGGTACTCTCACTATCAAAGCCAAGGCGGACCATCAGAGAACACATAGCTCATCATAGGCCCAGCCTCAGGCCTGATATAAGAAGGCCCTCCTGCATGTCTGGGCGCAGACTTGGATCTCAGCGGTATTCATGTCTTAAATGCAGCTGAGTGTGCCTTCACCTCTCTGAACCTCCCAACCACCACCTCAACGGAGGTGCCGAAAATTTCAGAGGGCAAAACCGGCGCATCGAGGAGAAAGCCCTTTTCTTTCTCCCCGATGTCGGCCAGGTTCAGCCACTGATGTCTCTCTGTGGCCACCATCGCCACCATCGATCGACCGTTTGCGGTAGCGGTCTGCTTGGTGGCCTGGAGAGCGAGATCTGTGGTGCGGCGCAGCTCCTCCACTGCTTAAGGGGAAAGACCCTGCCCCTGAACGAGATCCTTCAGCAGGTCCGCCTGGCACGCCTGCAACACTGTCCATCGTGTGCTGCGTATGCCCTGCCATTTAAGCGTGATGTCACTTTACGGGGCTTAGATGGCAGAGTCGGAGCTTTCAGTGTCGATGCCTGCCTCGACGCGAGATAGTTCGCACACGTCTCGTCAATTGGTGGCATCGACACATACCCATATTTGCCCAATCTCTCGACATCAGCGAAATTAGCCCACTGATGTCGATGAATGCGAGCTGAATACGGGTTCTTCCATGCCTTCTTGATCTCAGTGTGAAGATCAGGAAGGAAAGGAAAGCTCACTGGAGCTGGAGGATTATGGCCAGAGGGAAACCGATCGTTGAGCCGGACGTGCACAGTCTCTCTCTTAATGTGCTCCCATGGCAACTGTAACCTGCCAGCAGTGCGTTCCATAACCTCCAAGAGCTCTGCATACGCGGGGAAGAGCACTCACTGCTGGACCTGAGGATGCAGATAACAACACATCCTCTCCCAGCAGCTCACTCTCATCAGCCGCCGAATTGCACGAGAGGTCTACACCCCTCTTGAACTCTTCGGGGAGCTCCATCTGGGAGCCCCATGATCTGAGTCTCCGCTCTGCCTCAGCACGAGCAGGACCCAAACCACCAGGTCCAGATGCTGAACTCTCTCCCCTCGAGAAGAGAGCCAGACGAGAGCGGAGTGTTCTTAGAAGAAAATGCTCACAATTGGCACAAGAAGCTCCCTCAAGAACTGACTGTGTATGCTCTGCACCCAGACAATAAACGCACAGATCGTGTGTGTCATCAGGTGTCAAATATCTAGGACACGGATCAACACACTTCTGAAAACGTTGTTTCCTCTGTGCACTTCATACTTTGCCAGCAATCTTGCTTCACACAAACAGTCCCTGAAGACGAAAAGAGGATGAAATGTTCTCTAGGCGCCCCTTATATACTTTCGGGTTGCACCTTGATGACATCATGGGCTGTAAGTGGTCAATACGATTGCTGTGATTTGATAAGCGTTTCAGACACCGGTTCACGTGGAAGCGTTCCCCAATAGCGTTTCGATGCAGTGCGAGTTCCCTTTCGAAAGGGAACCTAACATAACATAGTCTAAAATAATTGTTATTTATAGTAAAACTTAACTGAAATTTATAATAGCCTAACTACAAAGTCTTTTTATTAGCCTAATTATGGACCAAAGCGTGTTCATGTTATTAACATCTTTACTGACGCTGCGTCGTCTTAATTTTACATCCCAGACACAGGGAATACAAACACTGACCTCTCTATTCAAACCTGCAATCATTAATAAGTTTAACTGTCCCAGGACTTTTTGTAGGCCCGTGTTGAAAATGTTTAGGCCAATTTACGGAGCCCCGCGCTGACACAATGTTTTATTAATCATTCGCTTTAGTTAAAACATGAGAACGTTTCGTTGGGATATTTCGTCCCTGCGTTTTAATTCCACTGTAATTAATTTGTGGCTACCTTTTAGTCTATGTATTAATTTCTTTGTTTTTCAAATCATAAGAACGAACTAATAGCCTACAATTTTCTCGCATTTTAAGTATAGTAGTAGGGGTGGGAGAAAAAAAAAAAAAAAAAAAAAATTCGCATCGCGATTCTCTCTCCAATGATTCTGGATCGATTCTGAGCTTAGTTTTTATTCAGATGCACGATGGAATGTACTTGCGTCTCAAAATGGTTTTATGATGCAAAATGTATGTAGCCTAAACACAGCCAGTTTTGTCATAAGGGATTAAATGGACAGGACAAATTGCATTACTTATTATAATTAAAAAGAGATCCGTGCGTGAATGCAACTTCTTAGATCTCCCGCTGTCTATGATGTAACAATCAAACGACAGTAAACATGAGAAGGAAAACGTTCAGATAATCTTAAATACTGAAAGCACTCTTTGTTTATTGCTTGTAATATGTTTTGTTGCTCCTCTTTATTATTTGCTACTTGCTTGTATGTTTTGAAGTTATATTAGTTTAAAATTCTTAAAAACAATTCTTAATTGTTTTAATTACATTTTTTTCAATTTGTAATTATTTTAAAAAGTAGGCCTACTTATAATTACTTATGTAAGGATATGTAAATGTAAGGATTTAAAGGTTTTTAAGTCAGTAAACTAATTAATTAATAAGAAAAAAATTAGATCAAGAATCGTTTTGGAATCGGATCGTGACTCCCAGAATCAGAATCGGATCAGATTGTGAGGTAACTAAAGATTCCCACCCCTATATAGTAGGCTACAAAGAAACATTTTAAGAAAAAGTGATCAACAGTTTCTTAATTCATTTACAAAGGAACGATTTAATAAAAAGTGATCAACAATTTCTTAATTCATTTACAAAGAAACAGTTTAATAAAAAGTGATCAAAAATTTCTTAATTCATGGACACTTTGTTTTTCTGCATGTTATGCGCAGTGCTCTGTGTTTTACGGGAATAAATGTTTCAATGTGCATGCCTGACCTGTTGAAATGCATCAGTGAATTATTAAATGTAGTTTCAAGCATTTTGTCTGCCGTCACTGTTATATTTCACTGTAACAGTATAGTCAAATAGCCAAGATTAAATGTTATATTACTACCAGTAATTTATTTCGTTATTTTATCTACTTAAAAGTACAAATGTCACAGCAGCCTTATGCAATGTTGCGAACCGTCCCTTTGCGCCACCTGGTGGTGATTTCGCAACAAGTGTCACATGTCACTGGGTTGTATTTAACGCTGTGGCTTCCGGTGGCATTACACACGGCAGACCACACCTTCGCCCCCTTGAACTTCCTGACCACAGTTTCGATGAATGTGCTGAAAAGTTTCGAAGATGAAACTGCCGCATCGTGGAGAAAGTTTTTCTCTTTCTTCCCGATGTCGGCCAAGTTCACCCAGAGATGCCTCTACGTGGCCACCATCGCTTCCAACGATCGACCGATCGCAGCAGCGGTTTGTTTGGTGGCCTGGAGAGCCAAGTCTGTAGGTGTGGCGCAGTTCAGCCACCGCCTCTGGGGGCAAACCCTAACCCTGGTCCAGGTCCTTCAGCAGGTCGGCCTGGTAAGTCTGCAACACAGCCATCGTATGCAGGGCAGCCCCGGCCTGACCTGCTGCCTGCATGCTCTGCCATTCAACTGTGGAGATCAGAAAGAAATTGCAGGATCATGGGAGCAGGGCTGTTATGTCCGGATAAAAAAAGCTTGTCTATCCTGCCACGACCGAGTTTACATCTCTTGCGCCTCCGAGGCAGATCTAGTCTGTCTGTGGCACAGGTCCAAGGGGTTGGGCTGACAAAAACGTTTGGGAACCCCTGATCTACAGTAAAGTATCATGCCGCAGCAGAGTCTAAAAGCAGCTGTTTTGTGACTCTGTGTGTGACCCGGGTCCAGATCCCCCGTCACCCTGTGTGTGTTCTGTTTCCTGCGGTTTCTGGGTTCAGTCGAGCACTGGTGGAGGAGAGAATGCAGCAGCCTGAGATGTTCTTATCTCAAGCTAAGCCCTCCGTTAAGTGTGTGTGTTTAAAGAGCAGCCCTCTGTTAATCTACTGCATGAGTCTGTGACTGTGATTGTGAGTGAGAGTAGCCTGCTGTGAATCACAGATGTGACTTTGTATGCGTTGCCCTATCTCTCATGCGTACACACACACACACACAGATGTGTTTTGTCTGACTCATCTGTAGTCATGTAAATAGTCATATGTGAGGACTTGAGACCAGTGCTTAGTTGTGCCCACCTACCTGCCCCTTTCTTTAATCTTCTAGTTTGTGCATTTAAAGAGCGAAATATATGCACAGTTGTGTGCTCTTTTTAAAAGGGGCTGTATTGTCTCCTTTTTTCTCTCTTATTCTAAACTAAATCCATTAAAAAAACATGGAGTTTCTTTGTGCATTTGGACCTTTAAATGCACAGACAGAGGCACAGAGACATTGTTACATCAAGTGTTGTATGTTGAAGTATGAGTATCCAGTGTTTCCCACAGGATTTTGTGAGACTGTGGTGGGTTTAAATGCATAAATTTAAATGCATAAATCTGGTGCATTCTGAGAGCAAAATTTAAGTGACTAGATCAATGAAGAAATCTGTTCTCTTGTAAACAATTTTGTGCTCTAATAGTAATTTATTTATTGGCGATGGTAGGGCACATTAGTCACGTACACAACATATAGTAGGCTAAATGATAGTTCATAAGTGGTCAAACATGTAGAGTATACATTTTAACCATTAAAAATATGTAGCAAAAGAGGTTACCTTTGTTGAATTAATTTATTTCTAGAATAATTAGTTGGGGCCTGTATCTATACATCGGTATTTGTGGAACTAATGGTCACTCAAACATCCAGAATGCACTAAACACACTACTTCATTATAAAGAAAAACAACAAATGAATAGAAATATATAATCATAAGCTGACCAATAAATAAATAAATAAACTAGGTGAGTATGTAATTCAGCAGCAAAAAGTATGCTAGCCTAATTCTTGAAAAAAAACTTTGCACAGTAATTTTATAAAATCTAAATGTTAATAAAAAGTTTAAAATTACTGTTTGTATTCTTATAAAATGAAAAAAATTATATTTATATTTAAATATGAATGTAAAGAAATATATGTATTTATAATAATGTAAGATTAAAAGACGTTTATTTTAAATGTATTGTGCAACTTTTTAATGGGAATTATTATTATGGGAATATTTCATATTGGAGAGTTTTACCGTGCTGACTGTCGTTACCGAACGCGACGCGCTGTTTGAGTGCTGAACAGAGAATGATTGACAGCTGCAGTGGAGGGAATACGAGTTTCCGTGAGTTTTTCTTTTTTACATTTAACGATGTACATATTCTTCTGTCCCTCGCATGAAGCTATGGAATGGCTTCAGTTGACTTTGAATATATTGCACAAAAACTTAATTGGTGCTATTCTATTTCTTTTGCTCTATGACTCTCACTTTTGCCGTATAAAAGAGTGCAATTATCAGACGGTTATTTAAATATCGCGACAGGCCTCATTTCCGTTTAATTTTGAGACTGGCGGGACAAATTAGAATGTGGCGGACCGCCACAGTCTAGTTAATGTATGGGAAACACTGGGTATCTATATAGTGTTTTGCAATTGATTAACATCCTGTTTTTTCTTTTTTACCTTTATGTTTTTACATCTTATATTAGCATGTCTACCACCCATTTCAGCTGAAATGGGCATGATAAAGGGATAGTCCACCAAAAAATGAAAATGTTGTCATCATTTACTCACCTTCATTGTTCCAAACCTGTATGCATTTCTTTCTTGTTTTTCTGAACACAAAATAAGATTTTGAAGAATGCTGATGACCAAATTGTTTTGGTCTCCATTGACTATTTTTGTCCATACAATGGAAGTTAATTGGAACCAAAATTGTTTAGCTACATTCTTCAAAATATATTATTTTGTGTTCATCAGAAAGAAGAAATGCATACAGGTTTGGTACGAGTAAATAATGACAGAATTTGCATTTTGGCCCTGTTGTTTTCAGGGCTGGCCTCATACTGAAAATAAAAATGCATATTGTAAATAATTAAACATCTTTTCGAATGTCACTTTCAAATAAATATGTTTATGTCACAGGTGTAAAAACCATTACATTATTCAAATTTCCATGTTCGAGTATGAGAATTGCTTTTTTGACTTTGCATGCATGATAAAGTGCTGTGTAAATTGGGTGTGTAGATTGACTGTGGAAGTCATCTTAGTGTAAAAGAATGTAATTATCTACAACTTGAATGACTGTGTGTGCACATGTACAAAATACAAATATGTGTGTATGTGCGTACAGTATGTTTATGTATCATTACCAGGACAGAGTTCAGGTCACTGTGTAAAGCCTGCAGAAGTGTGCCTGTAAAGGCTAACAAGAGCTTCCTTAATTAGTCCAATTGGTCTTAAATGAATCCTCCCACTGAACACCCTAATGAACGACTTCAGACTTCTAAGATACTTTTATCAATCCATTTATCAATTACTTCTCAAGCATTTAATCTTTCTCTCATGTTTTAAATGATATCTCGATGCTGTCATACTCCTTTGGCTCTCTTTGTTCCTCCACATTCTTATAACAGAAAACAGGATTTTCCTTGTTCTTCTTCTGAAGAAAAAAAAAAAAACAGTTTGATGTTCTAGTGTAGACTACTTTCATGTACAGTCATCAGCATAAATTCTAGTCCACTTTCAGCTTATTTTGACTATTTAGACAGCCCACTTAGACATGTAAAGTTTTTACATGCCATTTAAGAGTGGTTTTATCTGAAATAGTGAACTAACCATGAGCAATATATTTGTTACTGTATTTACTAATCTTCGTTAACGTTAGTTAATGAAAATACAGTTGTTCATTGTTTAATCATGTTAGTTCACAGTGCATTAACTAATGTTAAAGGTGGGATATGTATTTTTTCAACAACACTGTTTGGATGTTAGTCGGGCCGACATCAACAACAAATGTCTAACCAATCAGTATTAGGGGGCGTATGACGGTCGAGGAGACAGAAAGAGCAATAGGGAGATTTGGGGAAAAAAAAAAAAAAAAAAGAATTGCAGAAAGAGATGATGAGACAATACAAAACAGCTCAAAAGAATATCACTGGAATGAAGGTTTATGACTGGGCAAGCACTTTAGGACCCACGTTAATATTAGAAAAGCTTTCCAGCGCTGGAGAGAGCTAAGCGGGAAGGCCTGAAAACAGACTGCTTTGATTCCGCTTCACATGTGAGTAAAACTGGGTTTGAGTGTCATGATTGTCTGGGGCTGCTGAGCTGTTGGCGACTAACAACGAACACTTGTTTGTATTTACTCGTGTACTGTACGTTCATTTTTTGTGCTTCCTTGTCGTTCATTCATCATCTGCGCTTTATTTTTCGTGAAGCATTTTGTTGCGCGTCAGCTGTGATAAACAGACACCCACTCTTGTATTGCATGTGTATCAGTGAGAGTTGTGCAGATAAACCACTGCACACTGACGACCGCTAGCAAATGCGGTGTTTAGCGTCATTGTCAGTGCACTTGCCTGCTAGTGCCAGCAGCGATCGGGCCACGGTTCGAGACCGACTTGGAGCAGGGTGGTTAGGATTGGCGGGTGAGTTTTGGAGGCGGAGCAATGAAGAGAGGGGTGGGTTTGTTTGGGTTGATTTCAAATATCAACAATGTCCAACAGCATTGTTGAAAAATACATACCCTACCTTTAAGATTTTAACCTGTTAACCTTAGCGAGTATGCTGACACACTGAAGCTTCTTTGTTTAAATTAGCTCAAATTTACTGTTAGATGTAATGTAATTACCTTGACAAACTATACATCATTAAAAAGATCTAAGACTCAAGCTTTGATTTTTGACATCTGTTTTACTCTTAAAATCTTATAGTGACCGTAATTTGTTAATATGCGCCAGGAGTTATGAATATGAAAAACGGAGTCGTTACCTTCTCTTTGAAATATGAGCGTCAGCCACATTGTGAAAAAAATTCTGTATGTTCGTCATGAAAAAACTCGACAAAATAACATCCCTCAGGGCTTTTAGCTTAAAAGCATGCACATTTGGAGAAATATTGATGGATTCTCATATGTTTATGTCAAATTTCTATACGGAGGAGTAATTTTTATTCAATTTTTACCCAAAACGCGCTGTTGTCATCACTATGATCGCTGGATACCCTGATGTACTGTGTTTTCAATTCATACTTGCAGCCGGAGGGCGCTCTGTGCACATATTGTCCACAAATGACACGTAGTGAAGGACAGGCATACCATGTGACATTCCAGGAACTAACAGAGGCTTCCAGAGATCGCTATAGACCTTATTTACCAGAGAAACAAGCACGCCGCCATCATTAGAATATTGTCTTTGAACTTCCGTTTTTGCGGTAGCTCTGTATATTCCTATGGCATCGCTGTTGAAGAATAATTAGCTGGTGAAGTGGATTTACCTGTTGTAGAGTTAATGAAAGTTATCATGAACATTGTTATGTTTAAAGCAGATGTCTTAACAAATGTCAGTAGACCGGGAAGATTTTAAAATGAGCAGTTCTTTCATAAATACATAAGATCGCTGTGGAAATACAAGCCGGAAGTCAAAAGACAACGAGCGCAGTGCTGAAAAGGGGCGGGGCTACATAAGGTCTATAACCATGGATATAACATGCAGATAGACACTTTTGAAGACAATAAATGCACGATTGTGACGATATGCGTTTTATCTGTGTTCTTCATGTCGTGGGGTATTTAATAATAATAGATTATATTTATAATGCTATGCTAATCGAGATAGCTTTTCTCATTGTGAAGAATACCATAAAAGAATATATTTTCTGTCTGATTTTTGATCCAAAGCCACATCACATCACATAAAGTTATTTAAAACACTGGACTTGTAAGTTTGGAGCAAAAACATGGTTTTAATATTATAAGTTGTCGTGTTTTGTTGGTGTGTTCTGAGCAAATGTAATGCAAATAAATCATTTTGAATTGTAAAGCTCACTGATTTTTATTTTTATTTTTTTCAAGAAGGGTATTAGATACAGTTTCAAAGAAGGTGAAGTGACACGTTTTGTGAAAGAAATGAGGGATTAAATCTACTTGAATAGAACATCGTCAGTAATTATAATAGAGACAAAGGAAAGAATAATTAGAGCCATAACCAGGCCGGAAAGGTGTGAATGTGTGCAGGGGAGACTGAAACCGAATGGGGCAGTTAGCACCACAAAACAATGTAGACAATACATTGAATAGGTGCTTAGAAGATGGCAATAAACATAACATGGTCAGACATGTGGCTTTAGCTGCAGTGCATTTCTAGATTGCTACAAGGCCAACTTCACTTTTATTTCCATAAAGATATTTCATAAAAATAAATTTCCAATAACTTTTCAAAACTTTGAAGCTATTTTTAACTATTTTCTTTATTGTGACAACAATTAATTTTGACTTTACAATAAACTGCAAAGTGTGCTTTCAAATGAGACCATACTTATGTTTTTAGTGCAAAGGGTTCATGAACTGTATCTGTTTTAGTTTGGGTATATAATTTCTTGGGATTTTCCAAAAGCGGGGGTGCTGGCTAACAGGTTAATAATGTATTAGTATGCTGTATAGGTGCAGTTCATTATTAGTTCATGTTAACTAATGTTAACTAATGAACCTTATTGTAAAGTGTTACCATTTATTCATTTGAAAATATGTTTAACAAATAAATAAATAAATACCATACCCCAAGTTTGAGACCCCCTGTATTAGTCCATACGTTAGTGCCAAATCTATTCAAACAGAAAAGTGTGTAGAGACTACCCTCTTTCACTAATGTCTGACTTTGTGCTGCTAGTAAAGTGATTTGTCTTCACTTTTCTGTTGTCTCTGTTGGGCACATCCATTTCCTGGCCTCTCTGGAGTGTTAATGCAGACAGCAGCGTCTCTTTCCTTTTAAGTGGTTTGTTGTTCTAAATGATTTGATTTGCTGTTCCATTACTCTCCCACACTATGTCTGTCTACAAAACCTTTGTCTTGTTCCCTCTCCCGTATCTATACATCTCTCCCTTTGTCACCAAACTCTTCCTTTTATCCTCCTGGACATCTTTCCATCCTGCACTCTCTTAATCTTTAACCATCCACCCATCCATCCATCCATCGCTCTTGTGAGTCAGATTGGCTAATATTGTGTCTGTAGGTTGACAGGTATAATTTCCAGAGGAATGCTGGGAAGGAGAGCCCCCAGAGAGACACATGCAGAGAGGTGTTGAATTCCTCTGTCCATCACCCTTTCTTTCGCAGAAATTTCCATTCGTTCATTCAGCTCCAAAAGATTTCTGATCTGTCTGTATCAAATTTAGAGTGATGCGCTACAGAATGAAACAGCGTTTTTTTTTACCCTGGGGTAAAATTGCTCTTTGAAATGGAAATCTGCAATTCATAGATACTAGCAAGAACAAACACCAGAACATGGCCAAAAAAGAAGAATTCCACAAGATTAGGATTACACACAAGTGAAAGAAAAAAACAATACTTTTGAATAGGCACTTTTTTGGAACAACCATGGTTTAGTCTGTTATTGTGGCATTATAACCATCAAGCTTCACTATACAGTAACTAGTGTGAGAGATTTGAACAAACCCCTGCAACCTAACTAAATCTGCCACGTAAGTCATGCTACACTTTTTGTGCTATGGACATGAATGACACCTGACATTGTAGAAGTAGATGTACTAATTTTAAAAAGCTTTTTTTTTAATCTATAAAAAATAGATGAAATATGTTTAAAGTCGGCATAAAGCGGAAGTTGCAATTGTCTTTTCTTCTCTACTGTGATGTCTATCCGGTCAATGGCACTAAACAGCGAGCGAGCGCGCGAGAGAGACTGACTGACTGACTGACTGACTGACTGACGGTGCGTGTCCGTTGGCGCGGAGCAAGCGTTTCCGGTTTATTCCTATGGAAGTTGAGCCTCATGCTCGCGCGTAAGTTAAGCGTGACGCTCAACTTCCATAGGAATGAATCTGAAAACGCTCTGGTTGCTTGCTCTGCTCCAGTGGACACGCAGCCTGACTGACTGAGCGTGTCCTCCATCAGGTTCCTTTCAATGTTGACTGGCATCAGCGGTGGTTAATGCATTGATCTCTATAAAGTGAAGCATCAGCTTACCCCAGCGACAGCATTTTCCCCTTACGTCACTGGATCTGCTGGCAGTTCCAGATAGCTCCACCCTCAAGCCATAGCATGTGACAGGAAGAGACGATGAGTCGTTTTGAGGGGGAGAGCAGGTTAATGTTTTTGATTAAAGATTACGAGGGCACATGAATTTTAAAAAAATAATGAAGTGCACGGATAAATTATTGATAAATACTACAATATTCCATTAAAAAAAAAAAAAAAAAAAAAAAAAAAAGAGTTGTCGATTTTGATTTCATGCTGACTTTAATAGATATATCTATATTAATTCATTAATAAATCCCCAGATATTAATTGGCATATTCATTATTGTAAACAATTCATCAAATTTGAGATAAGTCTACTATTACTTTGGAAATTGTCATAAGGATTATTTTTAGTATTTTTTTAAATTATGATTATATATATATATATATTTACTGTATATAATATATATATTTACTGTATATAATATATATATATATATATATATATATATATATATATATATATACACACACACATACACACACATACATACATACATACACACACACACAGGTCCATCTCAATAAATTAGAATGTCGAATGTCGTTCATTTCAGTAATTCAACTCAAATTGTGGAACTCATGTATTAAATAAATTCAGTGCACACAGACTGAAGTACTTTGGTCTTTGGTTCTTTTAATTGTGGTGATTTTGGCTCACATCAAATCACTCAATACTTGGTTGGGCCTCCTTTGCATGAATTACTGCATCAATGTGGCGTGGCATGGAGGCAATCAGCCTGTGGCACTGCTCAGGTGTAATAGAAGCCCAGGTTGCTTTGATAGTGGCCTTCAGGTCATCTGCATTGTTGGGTCTGGTGTCTCTGATCTTCCTCTTGACAATACCCCATAGATTCTTTATGGGGTTCAGGTCAGGCGAGTTTGCTGGCCAATCAAGCACAGTAACACCGTGGTCATTGAACCAGCTTTTGGTACCTTTGGCAGTGTGGGCAGGTGCCAAATCCTGCTGGAAAATGAAATCAGCATCTCCATAAATCTTGTCAGCAGAAGGAAGCATGAAATGCTCTAAAATTTCCTGGTAGATGGCTGCGTTGACTGTGGACTTCAGAAAACACAGTGGACCAACACCAGCAGATGACATGGCAGCCCAAATCATCACTGACTGTGGAAACTTCACACTGGACTTCAAGCAACATGGTTTCTGTGCCTCTCCACTCTTCCTCCAGACTCTGGGACCTTGTTTTCCAAATGAAATGCAAAATTTACTTTCATCTGAAAAGAGGACTTTGGACCACTTAGCAACAGTCCGGTTCTTTTTCTCCTTAGCCCAGGTAAGACACTTCTGACGTTGTCTTTGGTTCAGAAGTGGCTTGGTACGTGGAATGTGACAGTTGTAGCCCATTTCCTGAAGATGTCTGTGTGCGGTGGCTCTTGATGCACTGACTCCAGCTTCAGTCCACTCCTTTTGAAGCTCTCCTAAATTCTTAAATCAGCTTCGCCTGACAATCTCCTCAAGCCTGCGGTCATTCCTTTCACTTGTACACCTTTTGTACCAAACTTTTTCCTTCCAGTCAACTTTCCATGAACATGCTTTGGCACAGCACTCTGCGAACAGCCATCTCTTTCAGCAATGACCCTCTGTGGCTTACCCTCATTGTAGAGGGTCTTGATGATCGTCTTCTGGACAACTGTCAAGTCAGCAGACTTCCCCATGACTGCTGTTGGGATTACTGACCTAAACCCAGTATTTATACCCTGAGAATGGTAATTTAATAGAACTTGAAATTAAATATTCTAATAATTTGAGATACTGATTTTTTGATTTTGATGAGCAGCAAGCTGTAATCATCAAAATGAAAACAAAAAAGTCTGGAAATATTTTACTTTAATAAATAAACTTTAATCTAATCTAGAATATATTTAAGTTTTACTTTTTGAATTAAATTACAGAAAAAAAAAAAAAAACTTTTTTATTATATTCTAATTTATTGAGATGCATCTGTATATATATACACACACACAAAGGGGCACCCCATGATCCAAGCTATTTATGATTTTTTTTTTTTTTTTTTTTTTTTTTTTTTTTTAATAATAGTGTACAACTATACAGATAGCACTCACTGATAGAAAACAGTTTTACTGTATATCATGTATACAGTATAACACTCGTATTTGTGTATGAATTGAGCTATACTTAAATAGAGCAGTATCCCCCTTAGACATAAAATGACAGTTTAACAATATTTAATTGTCTTATTAACAGACATTGTGCTTTGTATTCCAAAACATTACAATATTTCCAATTTATTTAACAGTGTAGGTACCTCTACAAGCATGATGAACACAGGATTGATATTACCCTGAGCCATATATTACATGTCTGATATTTATGCTACCTTCAGTTACATGTATATAGTTTAAGAATAATAGCTGCTGAATGGTATACATAGTAATGATGGTACTTGTGATATTACTTTAATATATATTTTAAATATTTTTGTCATTTCTGTAAAATGTTTACATTTTGTTTGGATTAGTAAACAATAGTTGCCTGACTACACTCTATCTTCACTCGTTCTCAGCAACATTAATAGGAGCTGCAGAATTTTGTGAGTGTTTAATGTTTTTAATCATTTTTGATTCATATATATTGTTATCATCACGCCATCTTAAAATTATATGACCAAGTTTGCTCATATTAATATTTTAATGCAAGATCCACACAAACATTGTTTACATATTGATTTTCCATATTTACAGTTTATCTCTAAAGATTTGTGACACACTTTCCATGTTACTTCGGTGTTTAGAGTACGATACGAGTGTTTATCACCAACTTAGAAACAAGTTGTTTCTCATTAGGAAAATGCAGACTCCCGTACAGCAAGCATCTATTTACACAACATAAACAGTGGCAAATAGGTCACCGTCACCTCTCTCGAATATAGGTTCTCATTTGGTCTCTTTGAAAAGAAATTTGTAAGGAATTGTTTTCCCTTACTTTGTTTACTTTCCTCTCCTCCTCTTTTTGCCTGATCTGTTTGAACATTGCACACGGTGGCGATGTATGGAAATAGAATCGTTCCAATATTCCAGATTTAGATTATGATCCACAAATAAATGTAAAGAGATTCACAAAAAATAACCATATGCACAAATAAATAGAATGAGATCCACAAATATATGTCAGGAATTTCACAAAAATGAGTTAAATTCACAAATAAATAAAACATGATTTGCTAATAAAAAACATATTCACAAATATGTTTTTATGTCAAAAGCACAATTCTGCCTGGCATTCACCACCTGTACATTTGTGAATCAGTTTCTGCGCATTTGTGGATCTCTGCACGCATTTGTGGATCTCTGCCTGCGCATTTGTGAATCACCTCACGCATTTGTGGATTCTGAAACAGTTCTAGCATCAAGACTGCAGACAAATCCACAAATAGGTCGACTCCACCCACCGACTACTCAAGCCAATCAGATAACGGCCACCTTGCGCTGACCAATCATGGCACGTTTTCGCTACAACCAATCACGTTTTGCTTTACAAGGAAGTAGGAGGTATAGGGTTCTTAAACATTGGTACAGTAAAAAGATGTTTAAAATGTAGATTTCGTTAGACCATTACACTGTGTGTCAAGCCAAACCAAACTATTATATTTTATGCGCCATTTGAAAATGACAGAGAAACGGTGCTCTCTGTTATGGGGAAAACGCTATGGATACAGATGCGTTATGGAAGCATCATGTTAATCAAGATAGAACAGAAATTAACTAACTGGATTCAACATGCAAGTTCGTGAAATAGATGAAACTGTCGTTACATAACAGCCAACAGTCAAACATTTTAATGACAGATATGAGCAGCAAACCAGCTATTACACATTAGGCCCATAAGTAATATTTTAAACATTAATTAAACGTTTTAACATTACAATTGTTTGTAGAGAAGATATAGCCTCTTTATATAGATATAGTTCTTTTTAAACGAACGTAATGTAAAGTTGCTGAAAAAAAAAAATGGAGGGAAAAAAAAAAAAATATATATATATATATATATATTTAATTTTTTTTTTTTTTTTTTTCCATTTTTCATCAACTTTACATTCTCGGAATCACTCAAATGTGTATTTAATAAACTTTGTATAGTAGTTTACTGATGCCTTTGGTGAACCACAATCAAACCAAAAATTATTCAGACATTTTTGATATTTTTGATATATTTTTACTAGTGGGTGCAGGATACTATAGTTCAATTATGTAAGTGAGGATAGCAAAATAAATTAAACTGCGACATATTATACCCAAAAATTCTTCATACAGTGGACTACCAGTAAAATTGATAAAAATTTGGAACCAAAAATTATTCAGACACTTTGACCTGACCATGTTTTGCTTACGTGTTATCTGACATAATTATTTTTTTCTGACACAGTTTAACTCTGAGATCTTGTAATATTTTATTACCATTTTTTTTAAACTATAGTGAATAAACTGTATTAATGAAATGTTCAAGGTGTCTGAATAAATTTTGGTTTGACTGATTATATTATATATATATATATATACATATATATATATATATATATATATATATATATATATATATATATATATACACACACACACACACACACACACGTTTTCATTCACAAATCCAGTTATCATCATCATCTCATTATCCTGCTGCAAAATCCTGCATAAACCAGCATGAATTCCATGTTGGTCCAGACTGGTTTATGCTGGTCTAGCTGGTTGACCAGCATAGTCATGCTGTTCTCAAGCAAAACTTCCAATGCTAGGGACCAGCAAACCAGCAACCAGCGTCCCATGTTGGTCCCAGCATGCAAAACATACCTTATGCTGGTCACCAGCAATGCTGTTTTTCAGCAGGGTACCATCGTCATCAACAGCAGTTTTAGTCATTCTCTCCAGTGTCTCTTTCTGAAACTCTGTCTTCTAATAAGAAACACTTTTCTTTTACAACTTTTCTTTTCTTTAACAATCTTTCATGTGTAATCAAACACGTTCTGCTCTCCTCCTCTTCACTTCTTCCATGACTCTGTCTATTTAAGGACAGTCTCTTGTGCTCAGACAAATATCTCAGTTAATGATCCTTTCTCCTCAATCTCTCAAGGTGAAGAGCACCACTTCTCTTCCATCAACTGCAATCCTAAACTTTGTAATCAGCCTCAGATCATGTGTGTGTGAGTCTGTATGGGTCCAGTTTTCTCTACAATGTGGGCACCACCAACTATACCTTTGAGGAAAATGGCTTAAAAATATTCTAAATATTAACTCAATGAAAATGTAAAAATGTAAAAAGCTTGTGAGGTATTTATATTTAGTGGTATGTGTGACTGTGTGTGTTTGTGGATGGAATCACGCTGAGAGCATATTGATACATATAAAATATTTAGAAATGAAGACAAAAATAGCATTACATGTAATATTCAAAAAGTTTTATTCTTTATTGTGTACACATATTGCACATACACTATATTGCCAAAAGTATTGGGACACCCCTCCAAATCATTGAATTCAGGTGTTCCAATCACTTCCATGGCCACAGGTATATAAAAGTGAGCACCTAGGCATGCAGACAGCTTCTACAAACATTTGTGAAAGAATGGGTTGCTCTCAGGAGCTCAGTGAATTCAAGCGTGGTACTGTGATAGGTTGCCACCTGTGCAATAAGTGCATTTGTGAAATTTCCTCACTACTAAATATTCCACGGTCAACTGTTAGTGGTATCATAACAAAGTGGAAGCAATTGGGAACAACAGCAACTCAGGCTACGTAAAATCACAGAGAGGGGTCAGCGCATGCTGAGGCGCACAGTGCGCAGAAGTCGCCAACTTTCTGCAGAGTCAATAGCTACAGACCTCCAAATTTCGTGTGGCCTTCAGATTAGCTCAAGAACAGTGCGTAGAGAGCTTCATGGAATGAGTTTCCATGGCCGAGCAGCTGCATCCAAGCCTTACATCACCAAGTGCAATGCAAAGCGTTGGATGCAGTGGTGTAAAGCACGCCGCCACTGGACTCTAGAGAACATGTCTCCACTTCTCTAGAGTTACGAATCACGCTTCTCTGTCTGGGAATATGATGGACAAGTCTGGGTTTGGCGGTTGCCAGGAGAACGGTACTTGCCTGACTGCATTGTGCCAAGTGTAAAGTTTGGTGGAGGGGGGATTATGGTGTGGGGTTGTTTTTCAGGGGTTGGGCTTGGCCCCTTAGTTCCAGTGAAAGGAACTCTTAATGCTTCAGCATACCAAGACATTTTGGACAATTTCATGCTCCCAACTTTGTGGGAACAGTTTGGGATGGCCCCTTCCTGTTCCAACATGACTGCGCACCAGTGCACAAAGCAAGGTCCATAAAGACATGGATGAGTGAGTTTGGTGTGGAGGAACTTGACTGGCCTGCACAGAGTCCTGACCTCAACCCGACAGAACACCTTTGGGATGAATTAGAGCAGAAACTGCGAGCCAGGCCTTCTCGTCCAACATCAGTGCCTGACCTCACAAATGCGCTTCTAAAAGAATGGTCAAAAATTCCCATAAACACACTCCTAAACCTTGTGGAAAGCCTTTCCAGAAGAGTTGAAGCTGTTATAGCTGCAAAGGGTGGGCCAACTCTATATTAAACCCTATGGATTAAGAATGGGATGTCATTAAAGTTCATGTGCATGGAAAGGCAGGCGTCCCAAAACTTTTGGCAATATAGTGTATATGTTCCCATAGAAATGTGAATGTATGTACACACATATATACACACACATTCACAGAATGAATGACATTCAGTGGTTACAACAGACTTCTAGTTCCCAGCATGCTTTGCTTCTGACTGTTAAAGGAGAGTAAATGTTAAAATTAAGTGTTGTTTCATGTGTTTTGCTCAATATTAATATAGGGGAGATCTGTTAGTGTTTAATGTTCTATTATTTTGGAATTTAAAAGGGTTTCTGGTATGTCTGAATTTTTGGGGTTACCATTATGCTGAAGAGTAGAGCCTGTTTAGGTTGACGATTGGCCGAGCACCAAAAAGACTATATGTTACTTTATTTAAAAAGTAATGGCTGTGCTCTCTTCAGCACAGTGATAGTCTCTTTGCTAAATACTTTAGTACATGCAGGTGTGCTATTGTTAACTAGCTTGAAAATATGAAACAAATATTATGTAAATACTTATAAGAAATATATTAAAATATAAAATATAAGAAATATATTACGTTATATGTGTCTCCATATATGTGTGTTTATACTGCATGAGTAAATGTATATGAAGTATTACTGAATATAAAATTACATACTAGTATTATTAGTAAATATTTTGTCACATATTTTTCAATATATGAAAAGCGGCAATTCCTTATGTATTAATCAATATATTGTAATATATTAACAATATATTATTCTGTATATTTTCAAATATACCGTTAAATCATTTAATATATTGATTTTTCATATATAGGGAAATATATGTTCTTTGCATAAAGGAATGCTAATACTCAATTAGGGCTAAACTTATTTCAAGCATTTAACCCCCCCAAACAATGAAACCAGAAGTGTTAACTTTTTAGCTCTTCTGGTTTTGATTGTTTAAATGCTTAAAATAATATATGTAGTTAACAATACAAAGCTCAATATATTTTCCCTATTTTATTAAAATACATCAGTAATACTCCCTGTGGCTAAATGGGACTACAGAGGTTGTGTAGTTTCATGTCCTTCACAGCTACAGTATCTCAGTAGTCAAAGCTACAATATCTCAGTAGTCACAGCACGCTGCAGTAATTACCAGGTGTCCAAGACTCAACTCTAGCTCAATATTATTTTCCTCCAGAACTTAGAAAAGCCTACACAGACACACACATTCACATTAACTAAACCCACACTGTCGGTCAATACTAAACCATATACACCATCAGAGTCAGTCATATTTACAAATATCACATTCTATCACACAAAAATCGCAAACACAAATTAAAAAAAAAAAAAAAAAAAAAATCAAAGACAGCCATGCTTTAGCAATCAGAGTGCACGGTAAAGAAAATCAGCAGCCGGGGGCCCAGCTGTGTGAGATTGGACCTGATATTGATCTGTGCTATCACCTCCTTTCAGCCAGTAAGCTACAGAAAAAAACCCATCTTGGTTAAGAATATACCCCACCTCTTAAATGTGAAAGTATCAGCAGGTTTATGCCAATGTATAATTCATGTCATTTTAACCAACAACACCTTAAGATGAATAATTTACTGATAATTTTTTTTTTTTTTTTCTGACAGCTGGTTAGAGACAGGTCCATACAGACTAAAATCACGCAATACCCCTGCTTCTTTACTGTAGGGGTCCAGAGAGACAATTAAAAAGTCATAGCATTTCAGAGATGATCTGCAAATTCTGCTGGATTTAAAGGTACGGTGCAATAGAGTGCTGCAGGAATGACATTTTTGTAGGCTAAAACGAAAAAAAGTTAATGTTTTAGCACTTCACAATATTTTTCTCGGTGTGAGCCGTCAGCTCCACTACAATTTGGAGCAGTTAAGGCCCGGGTAAACTTCATTTTCCGCGTCTCACTCCTCCTCGCGCACAGTTGAACGCGCAAACCTTTCAAAGATACTCCTTGCCCCTTGTCCTTGAGCGCGGAAAGACGCATTCGGCGCCTGCACACTATCTAGTGGACTTTTCAAGCGCTCACTTCACTCGCACGTGCGCTGTTGTACGCGCACCGTCCGTGGTCACAGAAATTTGGCCACTGTTCAGAGAATCAAACTAGTCAACAGTCTAAGTAAACGTTGGCAACCTCTTTAAGTTATTCTTGACTGAGGACAATAAAAGATTAGTTAAATAGCATACTCCTCATTTAAAAAACAACTTGTTTAACACGAAATTCTTCTCGATTCATGAAAAATACTCTTTTTTTTCTTTTTTTCTCACTATGGGCCACAAGAGAAATATTAAGAAAATAAATTAGATTCATCTCTTATCGTCTCTATGCGCCGTTAAAGGCACAGTATGTTTTTTTTCGCCGCTAGGGGTCGCTAAACTCTTCAAAACAATAACAAAAGGCGTAGATTGATGACGCAGTGAATGAGTGTGGACTCATGGAACTTGTCGTCATTCCGATGGATCTAATAATGTTTATGGTGAAATAATGTTTATGGATGAGTGAATGCATTCATGTTTTTAACATGACTGTGGTATAAAGCAGGGCGTGGCCGAGAGTCGCGGGCACGATTGATAATGAGAGACAGATATCTGTGCAACACGCAAGTCCCAGGGGATATAAAGGAATGAGGACATTCTACTGAACTACTCGTAAAGCTGAAATACTACTCATACAGGTCAGTTTATTTGACAAATTAAAATTGTGAGGTAACGCAGCACTGTTTCATGTTACACTATCATACTAAACTGCATTTGAGTGTGTTGAAAGTTTTAATGTTATTCTATGTATTAGTTTGTTGGCTGTATGAGACTTAACAGCAAGCTAGATCAACATTAGAATATCACACTGATGATATTCTAACATTTCATCATGTTGAGCTATATAAGATTGATTATGTCTTATGTAGCCTACATTTGCTTACCTGTCTAATAACGTGCAAGAGCGGCGTCAAGCTCTGTCAAAAAGTTGTCACAAAGCTCTCACCATCTCGGAAACGCCACGCCGATATTGATCCTCGTTTTATTTCTCCTTTTGTCCCAAAGTTTGCTTGCCATGGTCCATAATGATTGAACGAAACAACAGCGTGCTGCTAGACGTTACGCAGCTGTCCGCGTCTGTTGCCATGGTTACTATGCAGTAAGGAAACCAGGGATAACGCAGATATTACGTCATTGACAGGGGACAAGTGACAAGGGAGAGACGGGCATTATTTAAAATTGTGAATTTCTCTGAATTTACAAATTCTTGGAAACATTTAGGATAATGTAAGTACACAGCTGAACGAAATATATAACACTGTGTAAGTGGTTTTTGGATATTTTATTGAGCCTTTAAAGGGTTAGTTCACCCAAAAATGAAAATAATGTCATTCATTACTCACCCTCATGTCGTTCTACACCCGTAAGACCTTCGTTCATCTTCGGAACACAAATTAAGATATTTTGATTAAATCCGATGGCTCAGTGAGGCCTGCATTCACAGCAATGGTACTTCCTCTCTCAAGATCCATAAAGGTACTAAAAACATATTTAAAACAGTTCATATGAGTTCAGTGGTTCAACCTTAATATTATAAAGCGACGAGAATACTTTTTGTGTGCCAAAAAAAAGCAAAATAACGACTTTAACAATATAGTGATGGGCCGATTTTAAAACACTGCTTCGGAGCTTTACGAATCGAATCAGTGATTCGGAGCGCCAAAATCACCCTGGGGAACACCCAGTGATTCGGAGCGCTCAAACTGGGGAACACCCTGTTTGAGTGAGACAATGGGAGATTTGGAATTGTGCAGAGAGATGTAGTTGAGGTAGGGGGATAGGGGCAGAAATGACAGAGGTACAGTGTTTCAGGAGGAAAGTAGGTGCAGGGTCTAACCGGCAGGAAGAGGAATTCGATTTCTGTATTATATCGCTAATTAAAGAAGGATTTGTCAAGGTAAAATTAGTTAATTGTTGGCTAGACTGAGACTCTTGCTCACAAGTAGAAGTGGTCGGTTCCTGACCAAAGGTCCCACATAAAGCATCCAACTTTCCCTGAAAGTGGTGCAAAAAAGAGCAACACAAATCATCAGATTCATGTTGGCTGGTACTCTGGTTTGGTGCCTGGACTAGTTTATTTTCCATGTTAAATAGTGCTTTAGGCCTATTATTAGCTTTATTAATGATGCTAGAGATATAGGAAGAGCGTGCCGCATTCAAGGCAGTTTTATAGTGCTTAATATAGTCAGAAAAAGCAAGAAAATGGACAGTTAGACCCGTTTTCCTGAAAAGACGTTCAGGTTGTCTGCATTTTGCTTTCATAGCGCGAAGCTCTGCATTAAACCAAGGAGAGGAGTGGGACATGGGAACAGACCTGGTCCTAATTGGAGCATACTCATCTAAGATGTCAGAAATAAGAGAATGATACATATCATAAATCATAGATGGACAGGTGAGATTGAAAACATCAGGAATAGCAGAGGAAGCAAGAGAAGCAGAAAATGTACTGGTATCAACAGCATTTATGTTACGATATGATATGGTTATGTTATCAGTACATTTAACTGGACAGATTAGTGTAAAATCAAAAGTAATAAGCTTGTGGTCTGAGAAAGGAATAGCCAGACCACTGATGGAGATATTATTCAAACCACATGTACAGACCAGATTAAGTGTATGACCATGAGTGTGAGTTGGAAAATTAACATTCTGAATAAGATCGAAGCTGTCCAGTACAGTCTTTAGTTGGATGTTAAAGTCCCCAAGTAAGATAACCTGGTACATCTTACTTGGGGACACAGCACAAGCTAAGGTTAGTAATTCACTAAGTTCGGAGAAAAATTCAGTTTGCTGCTTGGGTGGTCTATAAATTAGGATAATTATGAGGGGACGTTCTAAGCCAGCCTTCATAACCATTAACTCAAATGTTGTAGTATTATGAAAATCCAGTTCAATAAGTGATATGGAGTCACGATAAATGACTGCAAGACCACCCCCTTTGCCAGTTGAATGCGTTTTAGACAAGTATCAATATCCATTCGGTGCAAGCAGATTAAGATGCATAAAGTCATTAGATGGAGCGACAGCTGCCAGCAGAGGTATACTCGGAGTCTATTCCTGTTTATTAAGTGATCGAGGTGTACGGGAGTCTCTTTGAGGATGTTTCGGTTTACTTAGAGCCCTGTTGCTAGACCAGATGCACGAAATTGCGGTAGGCGACGGTTGATGAATACTGAAAATCCTTCTGGGTGAGCCATGTATATAACGCGGGCTACAGATGATACCAAGTGAACGGCAGTGTTTGTACATCACAGAGTTGAGGCGCAGGTGCCCGTTTAGAGCCTTTAGCTCGCATGGCAAATACCCAGTTTCTATGTTGGAGATGAATCCAATAGTGACCAGAGATAGGATGAGTGCTAAACCTTTTGACATGTTAGCAATAGCCATGAGAAAGCCAGCCATCAGCAATACCACGTTAGCCAGAACCACAACCATTGCAACATCTACAAAAGCTCACAGAGAGGAAATCTGTCCGACGAGACAGCAAGCTAGTAGATTGACTGATAAGAAGAGTTTTAACTCACCTCACAGTCAGTCAAATAGATGGAGGATTGAGGAGGTAGAGGGCTACCTAGGTAAGCTAACATCCGAGAGTTACCGGTGGCAACAAAACATGTTGCGTTGAAGCAAAGAAAGTAAAAACAGATTGCAGAGTAGCATCCAAGGAGCAAGAGGGGTTCTCAGCAGATCGAACAGTAGTCCAGACAGCAGTCCAAAAAAGAACAAAAACACAATCGCAGACTATTACAAAAAACGATCACAATCAAAAACAACAAAAACAGCCCAGCGTGGAGCAGCAGCCAAACGCGCACAGCGTTCCCACACCGGAAGGACATATGATGATTAAGCATCATCACACTGGACATCTTTACATTTACATTACATTAATTCATTTTGCAAGCGCTTTTATTCAAAGCAACTTACAAGTGAGGAATACAGCAAGTGATTGCGAGGCAAATAGATAGAGAAGTGCTTCAAAATACGTTTCAGACATTGCGTAGAGTAGCATAAGCTAGAACAGGGAGGGTTTAAAGGAAGTGAAAGCATAGTTTTTTTTTTTTTTAGAAGGTTTAATGCTCACAATAAGGCTAAATGCTCACGAAAGAGATGAGACCTCCGCGGGGGGTGGGGTGGGGCGATTTCTACCAAGGGGGAATAATTATCAGCAAAAGATGAGCATTTTTGTCTCTACATTTCTTTCAGGATAAAACTGCTTTAATTTGAAGCGAGAGATACGGGGAAGTGGCTTAATTGCATAATTTTCTCACAGCTGATTGGTCAATGTTTGCAATCTCTAACCCAGAATAAAACCTGCTCCGGAGCAGGTTAGCCGTGTAGCGTAAGTTACCATGGCGATGAACACCGCTAAAAACCAATCCACCTTCTTGAGCCCGAAAAACCAGAGTTTGCTCAAACTACTCTGAAACATACCTGGGTAGCAACTGAAACCGCCTTCATGCAACAGGCCACTTTAAACAGAACAATGTTTTGACAGCACCACAGAGCCACAGTATTTACAATACTCACTTGGCTATGAATATTAAACCGTGGAAAGAGAAATATTTAAACACTGAACATTAAAATTACACACATTACCTTTAATGTTTACTCTAATTACATTATTTAAGAACTGTATTCTTTTTGGACTGCTTATTAGGCTAAGGGTGAACCTCTTGTCAAACAAATATGAGTTTATACTAGTTATTTGCTTGTGTTTCTGCATCTGAAATTGAATTCAATAACTGGAGGCGGGTTGTTGCTGTAACCTCACTGTAATTTTGTTTTGTAGTGTGCTAGGCAACTGACTATTCTAACTAAAACGTTGTTTTAGTGTAATGACCACCATACTTTGCCTTTGACCTTGTTAATATTAAAACTGAGGAAAACAAACTAATGTCAAAGCTAAATTTTAATTTAATTTCTCTACAATCATGTGCCATTTCAAATGATTTTTTACTTCACTGAGCCCTTTGCAGTGCATTCTGGGATTGCAATGAAAAATAGTATCATCAAAACAGCTAAAAATATATTATCTGACATTTTGTTTATGCTCTCTGGTACTGAGCCAACAAAAAATATTACTAATAAAATCTAAACTAACCTTGTTACTGACAGGTGTTGATTTAAAGAGTCTGGTTTGAAGATGATGCTGCAGACGACACAGTTGTCTGCACTGTTTGGTGCAAATATCCTTGGAAAAACAGCTAAATAATTATTTTGGCACAAATTGTAATTGTAAAATACTGTTTCATGTCCAGTAAAAAAAAGAAAAAGAATACTGTATCTGCTAAATACTCAACCATTGGCAAGTCAGACAAATATATATATAGTATCAATATATTTGTTTTTTTGTTAGGGGTTAAACTGATATACACACACATTCTCAAGTACAACTCAGTAGCGAAACAGGATTGTACCTTAACAGCAGTTGAATAATGGTCATCAGCAAAATCCCTTTCCACAGCAGTTTGGGATTGAACCTTTTGCCTTTGGACTGACAGTTCACTCTCTAAGGCTACGTTCACACTGTCAGTCCAAATCCGATTATTTGTGTAACCGATTGGAATCTGATCTAAAATTACTGACGTTCACATTGTGTATTGCAACTGTTCAGATTCAAATTGTGTGTCCATGCCGCCCTTTCGTTTTCCGGATTATCTGCATTGGTTTTTATGGCAATGATGTTGCGTTGGTAGGAATAGCTATGCCAAAAACAACAACAACAACCACAGCATGGAGGGGTTTGTAATACAGATGTTGTTTTATTTACAAGACATTGTGTAGCTGCCATGCGCTGGACTACTGCATCTTATGAGGAAGCGGCAGAAACGTACGAGGCTGTATGCATGGCTTTATTCCACGCTGTCATCTCCACCAGTTTCAAAACATGTCTCCGTTACTGTCATTTTCTGCTCGTCCGGCACTTTGCAACAACACAACCTTGTTTCTGCAGTGACTTTCAGCATTGTATCCTATAACGATGTCTGACGTTTATGTTTTACGTGGCGTGAGAGTCACATAAACCACATGAAATCTGATCAGAGCAGTCAGACTGAAAGGATTTCAAGAAATGCGATTTGAATAGGATTTCAAACCACATATGAATGTAGCTCGAAAAGGATTTGTAAAAAACGTATTTCATGTGATTTTTGGCCATTCACGCTTGCTAAATCTGATCGGATTTCAATTGGATATGCACAAAAATCGGATTTGGACCAAGCGGCAACTTTCCGTTCTCTCTCTTGAAACCAACACAGAAGTGACTTAAACTGCAATTCATCAACTGGCCGCTAGAGACAGGCTCCAAAAGGGAGTCAATCCCATAGACCCCATGTTAAAATGCCCAACTTTACAGCAGAAAAAAATATGTTTACAGCCTGGTACAAAAAGTGGTTTTGGTCTAGGCCTATATGGGTAATTTTGACCTTCATGACAACTGTGAGTGGGGGTGAATTTCTTTATGACTCATCGGTTTGATTATATTAAGCCTTAACGTTCTGCATAATTAAGGGTGTGGCCACTTGAGTGACAGGTGGATTGCAGCTGCTGTCACCACTAGCCGTTTGTCTGCTGTCTGTTAGCCGTCACGTCACCTCAGCTAATTACAGCCGCTGAACTTGGCATCTGAAGATAAACAGAACACATGTTGTTGGATCGTCTTAGCATTGGCTAAAAGTTTTGTCCGTCAGATTTACTACAATGCCAATGGCTGGAGAATATGCCTCTCAAGACACCACAAAATCCGACAGCACTGCTTGGATATTATAACCAAAACTGCTGTACTATTTTGAAAAATATACTTTGGATGTGGGCTAATTTGTTTGTGAGAGTCTAATGTATATGATCATGTACAGTTTTACAACATAAACGGTGCTCAGATTGCATAATTTCTTGAAGAACGATGATGGAGAGCAGATCGTTAAGAAGAAATATGACACTGACATTGGACAATATATCAATATTTCATGGATTTAATGCTTTTGTGGACAAAAAATGCTGTTGGATGTTTTTCAATGGACGTTTATCATGGACATTTTACCCAAGCGCAATGGATTGGATTCAATCTCGTGATCTCTATTTCATTACAAAGGTATGAAGTCCCGTTTTGATTTTGCATGTTGTCATTTGCACACCCGACACAAATTACAATATTACTGTTGCTGGAGCATCTATATCGTAAAACAGACACCGTAGACAGTGACAGTAAACCCTTAGAACTTTCAAATGATGTATAATTTGTTATCTTTATTAATATTTTAGATAGTATCTAAATTAGACAGATAGCTCCTTAGCCTGAGCTAACTTGATCACGTCGAGCTAGGCGGGTGTGGTTTCAGCAACCAGGCACCTCAGCTCCACCCACGTCCCGCCTCTTTGCCCATTTTCGGTTATCTGGGAGTGATGCACGGTGACATACTTCAGAAACCTACGGGTCACGTCACGGACACTACGTCCATGTTTTATATAGACTATGATTTGGCCTGACAGTCTGAATGTACCCTAAATGTTGCTCCTTACTGATGTACCATACTGATCAACATCTGCTGTCAACAGGGTCAGTCTGTTTGGCATTCTGAAGAAGACAGAATGTGATGAGCAATTTAGAGATAATTTTGACTACTCCCATGATTCCTGTAGGGATGAAAATAACTAATTTTGGAACAGTATCATGCACGCACTGTTTAGTAATGTAATGTGAATTTCAATGCTTTTCATCTGATAATAATAATAACTCTTATCCTAAACTTTCTAAACTGCCATCTAAGGTAGCATCTGAACTTTAATGAAACTACAATATTCTAATGAGCATAAATATTGTCCAAACCTGTTTTAATTAGGTTAAACAGTTTATAGACACTTTTTAGTATTCAACTGGGAATTACAGGAATTTCGTGAGGAAGAAAGATTTCCCCAAGCAGATTTTGTACCAGCTTCAGTTGGTCAAGCAAATTTGCAGCAACAGAAAGGTGCTTAGTTTGAAAGAGACTTCTGTGTGAGCTGTGACAATAGATAATGGACCTACAATACAAAACACCTACAAAAGACAAAGGACTTTTTTGCCTGCAACATTTCACAGAAACAGAAATTCACAGAAATTTTGCTAATGTGACCTTTAAACCTTTAAAATGCTTTCTGGGTAGACTCACTAGATTTTTTCAGAAAAACTTGTACTACAGGTCTATCTTTTATAGGCCTAAAACACTGACCTGCACTCGCTCTGTCAAGCAAATGCAGTGTGAACATCTGTCGGCTCTCACAAACAGAGCGCTGTAGTCAGAGGTGACTTCCGGTTATCAGGGTCATGTAATGACAGAGATCCCCACTAGGTGCTTACACTTACCAAGCTCTGATTACACAATGCTGTTGTGTGCTAGGAAGAACATTTCACTCACAGAGTCCCTGCAATGAATTATTCAGACTGGTGGTTTGCGTACGAATGCCAGGAAAAGTGAGTTCTCATTGCGTAACCATTCCATTTCGTACTGATCCAGGCCAGCTGGTATGGTTAAGGTTTCATTTTCCACTATGGGGCTGATAACGGCCGCTCTTTGGAATGTAATAGGCCTACAAAAGCGTCAGTCGTTGCCTTGGTAATGCAGCGGTTTACTGATGATATGAGAAGACCGTGTTATGGAGGATGATCAGATATTTCTTTTAATTTTATTATTAATTTGTGTTTACATCGCTCAAATAGAGCGCTTAGCCAGCTACAGACAAACTGGTAGCCCGGCAACAGACAAGCGACCAATATTGAGTGGCGACGTCACTTCACGGATTCTGCACAGTTAGACAACCGTGCCGAGAACGGTTTGTAATCGTGCCGTGCCATACCAGGCTCAAGTGGAAACACAATTGGAACCATTCCTTACCATTCAGAGAAATTAATTCATTAATTTATCAAGAATGCCTTAAATTGATTGAATTTGAAATAAATGCTGTTCTTTTAAACATTCTATTCATTAAACAATTTAAAGAACATAATATATTAAGCAGTACAACTTTTTTCAATATTGATTACAAATGTTACTTGAGCAGCAAATCAGCATATTAGAATGATTTCTGAAGGATCGTGACACTTAAGACGTGAGTAATGATGCTGAAAATTCAGCTTTGCCATGACAGGAATTAATTACATTATGAAATATATTATAAAAGAAAAAGTTACAATTGTAATAATATTTCACATTATTACTGTTATTACTTTATTTTTGAGAGCTCCGACAGAAGGTACGATTTTCAACAAATTACATGAATCTTTTCTACGAATGAAATTAGTGTTGTGATTTACTGATCTGTTCTAACAGAACTGCTCAGACATGTGGAAAAAATCAGAGAATTTTTAATAATAAAAAAAAAAAAAAAAAAAAAAAAAAAGGAACAATAATAATCTGGGTTTTGCCCCTAAAGCTTTGTTTCCCATGCTTTTTGAGAGAACCATAACTCTTCAACAAGTGTGAAGAGTTACAGACGTGAGATCAATAAACTGAAAGTAAAGGAGCCTTCACTGAGACTGATGTGTAAGCACACACACACACAGGTTTGTTTTGCTATCTTAGTGAGGACATTCCATAGGCGTAATGGTTTTTATACTGTACAAACTGTACATTCTATCCCCCTACACTACCCCTACTCCTAAACCTACCCATCACAGAAAACATTCTGTATTTTTACATTTTTAATAAAACATTGTTTAGTATGTTTTTAAAGCTATTTTAAATATGAGGACTCATGAAATGTCCTCATATTTCATGTTTACGTCGTAATACCAGTGTAATACCATGTCATTATACAAATTTGTGTCCTCAAATCACAAAAACGCACACACACAGACACACACACACACACACACACACACACACACACACACACAGAGAGGTGTGTCACACTTTGTAATTGAGGCGTGTTAAGACGGACAGATGCAACAATTACAATCTTTTCTCCATTATTCCCGTCTGCATTTAAAATTCCTTTCTCCTTCTCCCTCTCTCGATTTCTTACAGACACACACACACATAGAATCTCCATTCAAAATCAGCCATGTAATTGATGTAAATTAGTCTGCTGTAATGAAACCTGTTTAACAATAAAAGACCATGGGGATTCAATGCAGTGTCTGTGAACGATGGGCAATAGAATCTGTGATTGGATTTCATCTATAGAATACATGTTATACACGCACTCTACCAGTCAAAATTTTGGACACAACACCTCATTCATATTTTTCAAAATTTACTACACTTCAGAATAAGAGTAAAGCCATCAAAAGGTCCCCGGTCCTTTCTGTGTGGAGTTTGTATGTTTTCCCAGTGTCAGTGTGGGTTTCCTCCCGGTGCTCTGTTTTTCCCCATAGTCCAAAGACATGCAGGTTAGATGAATTGGATATGCCAGATTGTCGTAGGAGTGTGTGTGTGTGTAAGTGTGAATGTGTCCCAGCACTCTCAGTGGTGGGTTGTGTCAGGAAGGTCATCCAGCGTAAAACCTGTGCCAAATCAAATGTGTGTGTGAAGCAAGCAGACCCTGCAAATGAACAGGATTAATGCTAGGAAGATGGATGGGATGGATGGATTTGTGGGAAGCAAGACATTCTGCAATATTCTCCTGTACTCCAAAGCATTAAATGACTTTTCACAGTGAAGTAGCTCATCAATACCAGCAACTAAAAAGGCTCTCCACACAATGACACCTCTTCCTCCATGCTTCAATGTGGTAGATATGCATTTATTATTATATTTCTCACCAGATTTTCGAAGACACTCTGAAGCATCACCATGCAACTCTTGTTTCATTGTGATTCATCACTCCACACACAACTTCCCATATTCTACCAAAAACATCATTCTGTCTTTGAGGATTTATCTATTCTTATTGAGTAATTCCAAACAGAGAGAATATTGAATGAATCCAACATGATGGAAATTAGTTGTTTTCAATTGACAAGCATTTCCGATTGCAGTGCGCACTTTTAAGGAATGACCTGGAGTTTCCCGCAGCAGACAGTGTGAGGACATTTCTGATGGCGCTCTTTTTGGGGGCTTTGCTTAGTTTTGTGTTAATATTAACAAAGAAGGCTAAATAAGGCAGCTGTAACCCTATTGAGCACTGCTATTGAATGGTTTATGTTCACGAGGCCTGGCTTTACTGGATTCCCACTGACAATGTGGAGGCTGACGATGACGACGATCTGACGACGCTATTTTTAGCTATTTCTTTGACAAAGGTAAGGAGGATAATTTAATTTATTTCTTAAAACTGTTGTTAATTGTCCAGGTTGTGTGTTATTACCACCAACAATGTAGGAAATCGTGTTTTAGACCGATTAATGGCTAAAGCAGATAAGCTAAAACTATTAGCCTATCGCTACCATTCAACAGTGTATGCCGTTTCCAGTGCTCACATGCACCTCTCCCTTTCCAGCCCTTATAATTATCATTTCAACATTTTGTTTAACTCTTACAACAAACTATGAACATAGATTCATTTGGTTGCACAGTATAATTAGGTATTAGAGTCACAAAAATGAATTAAAATGCAGTTAACCATTAAAACGTCTAAATGTACTCATGTGTGTTTTTTTTTTTCTCTCTCTCATGTGTTAAATAGGTGCAACGTAATGAGATGGCGGTGTAAAATCTGCAGATTGCAACAAGGGGTGATCTTTTACATTATAGACTGCAACACCATTCATCTGTACCTGCAAAATCAGTGCCTTGTCTGCATTTGTATTGCCCAATTTTCTAATAAATAAAGAGTTCTTAATCTTTGACATCTGTCAGTTATTTATACTTAAAATCCAATTTAAGTAAAATACATTAATTTAAATAATCCACTTAATATTATTAATAATATGAACTTATTTTTTTGTTATGTCAAAATAATTTCATTAAGTAATATTCATTAATATAGTTTTGTTTTGTCCAATATTTTTGTTTAAATTTTACTTAATTTTTTTGTGTGCTATTTGCAGTTACTCATTTTAAATGGTTCACTTTCAAGGAGCTCATTTGATTAATTTTAACTCAATTCTTATTTGTTAAATTTTAATTAATAATATTGCTTGTAATCCGTTGCCACAATTTTTTTGAGTAGATATTGGGTATTATTATAGAAATGCTTTGGCAATACATTGTAACAATTGTCATGCCAATAAAGCACACTTTGATTTTGAATTGAGAGAGAGAGAGAGAGAGAGAGAGAGAGAGAGAGAGAGAGAGAGAGAGAGAGAGAGAGAGAGAGAGAGAGTTTACAACTTTTTATTTAAATGTACTAAATCACTGAAGTGAATATGTTCCACCCATATAGACAAACCATTACAACATGCATTGCAGAACAAATCTCAAAGCCATATATATATATATATATATATAATAAATACGTTAAAAATACATTAAAAATGCATTAAAAATACATTAAAAATGACCAACAAACATCACCTGTTAAATACTATAGTCTCGTCTTGACAATAAAGCACCATTCGCACACCATTTAAACTCAAATTCAATTAAATTATTTGTAATTTGATAATTTATGTTCCACCCTGATCCTCGATTCAACCAAAGTAGTAAAAATTGGCAGTGCATTAATGATTTTCCCTTCAGCAGCCATTCTACAGGTCTTCCCAACTATAAAATTTGCCAATGTACACTGTTCTCTGTGTGTTTTCGAATACTTGCATCCATAAATAAAAAATGTCTTATTAATCCAATACTGTAAACAGTGATACTAGCCTGGAACATTCAGCAAAAACATGAAACACAGTCTCTGGTTTGGTACAAAAATTACAGGGTAATGAAACAGATGTATTGAACTTAGAAACAAAACTATTTGTAGGTAACACACAGGGCAATATCCTCCACTGCAAATCCACAGAGCGTTTTGGAAGTGGGCCTTTATACAAAAGCCTCCAAGAAGGAGAAAGGTCATCAGAAACCATTAGGTGTTCTTTCCATTTTGTATCACATCTATGATTAATATCTTCAAAATAATCAGTCTTTACACACATCTGATAAACTCTCTTTTTCCAACTGCTTGAAAATCAAGCTCCTGTAGCCCCTTGAACTTCAACAACTTCTCCTCTTGGTCACCCTCTGTACAAACCCTTGGGGACACAAATAACTTAGGGAAGGAACATTGCATCGATTCACCAGACAGAAAACAATTTACAAAATGTAGGAAATGAGAAGGAAAAGCAGCTTTCAGACTTTTTATGAAATGTTCCACCATCCTCACAGATCTAAATCCCACTTGTTCACAAATTTCGATTGCTGGTCTCCATTGTCTGGAAGCAATATCAATCAGATGTGCAACTTTTGTCAAACCCTTCTCTATAAATGTTTTAACAATGATATTAGATGTACAAACATTGCCACCAAGATAGGGGTTATAAAACAGTGGTTTGTTCAGGCCAAAATGGTCATTTGCTCATCTAAATCCCTTAAAAACAGTCCAGGAATTTAAAACTGAAACATAGAATATTACATCAGATATAAAATTCCCACTATACTGGGACATCAAAAACAATTGCTTGTCAAGGGAAAAACCACCAAAAGTTCTAAGCAAAGCCAAGCCAAATGACACTCATAGTGTAGAAAACTCCTTAACATTAAGCAAAGTCTGAGCAACTTTCAGCCTCATAGCTTTAACTTTGTATGCCAATTCAATCAACCCCTGACCTCCTTCATTAACTGGCAAGTAAAGAATTGCAGGTGGAAGCCAGTGATAGCCATCCCAAAAAAAAAAAAAAAAAAAAAAAAAAAAAAAAAAAAAAAAAATCTTCTGCAGATGTCGCAACAGAATTTTTGGTGGATCAAGTACATTTAACCGATGCCACAGCATAGATGCAGCCAAGTTATTAATAATAAGCACTCTACCCCTATATGACAACTGAGGGAGAATCCACCTCCACTTGTGTAAACAGCCAGACACTTTGTCAATTAAACCTTCCCAATTTTTCTCCATATATCGTTCTTCCCCCATAAAAACCCCAAGCACTTTAAACCCTTCCAAACTCCAAGAGCATTGCTGAGGAAGTACTGGAGGACCTCCGTTCTCCCATTTGCCCAGCAAAAAATATGCACTCTTATGCCAATTTATTCTTGAGGAAGAGGCTCTCTGATAGACATTAAGCGATGCTATCATTTTCTTCATCTTCATCCGACCTTATTACCACAGTAACATCATCAGCGTATGTGCTTAGTTTAACTGTTACCAAATCTGTAACAGAAGGGCACACTGTGGAAATCCCACTTAACTGATGTCTCAAAACTGCCAAGAGTGGTTAAATAGCATATAAAATACCTGAGAGACCGCACCCTTGACGTATACCTCTGCCAAATAAAAATGGTCTCAATAGTGCGCCATTTATTATTAACATACTATACACATCTGTGTACAACAGCTTGACATAAGAAATAAATGATGGACCAAAACCAAAAGCATCAAAACATTTAAAAAGAAAGCCATGATCAATCCGATCGAAGGCTTTCTCCTGGTCCAAAGAAACAAAACCTACATCAAGTTTATACACCTTGGCAAATGAAATCAGATCTCGAACTAGAAAAAGATTGTTAAAAATGGATCGATCTGGAATACAGTAAGATTGATCTGCATGAATCACTGAAGATATACAAAGTTTAAGTCTATTAGTTAAAGCTTTGGAAAATATCTTGTAGTCAACTGAGCAATGACACAGGGCGCCAATTTTTGATGTCTCCAAGGTCACCCTTCTTGGGTAGTAAAATTATCATGGCCCTCTGAAGGCTCACAGGTAATGTTCCTCTTTCTAGACACTCCAAGAAGACAGAAAACAAGTCCTTTCCGATGACCGACCAAAGCTGTTTATAGAATTCCACATTCAATCCATCCAACCCTGGAACTTTCCCTGAAGAAAGTTCCTGAACAGCTACAGTCAGCTCATCAAAAGTCAAAGGTTGATCAAGTCTAGATTTCTCCTCTTTCCCAAGTTTAGGTAAATCTTGAAGGAGAATGTCAGCCATTTCATTATCACAGGGTTCCGCCTTATAAAGATCCTCATAAAAAGATAAGGCATAGGACATTATTCCATGATCATCAGTCACTTTTCCTCCTCCTGGAAGTTTCAAATGACATAAAATCTTCCTATTTACAGTCTTTTTTCTCCAGACTAAAAAAGGAAGATGTTGGAGCATCCATGTCATTAAAGGAAGTAAACCTTGCACGGATAAGTGTCTCTTGGGCCCGTTCTTCCAAAAGATTCCATAAGAATGTGTCCACCTCATCAGTTTTATCATCAGTGTAAAGGATATCTTGTTCAAGCTGTTTCAATGTACTTTCCAAAATGCTTTTGTTATAGGCAGTATAACTCTGGCAAAAAAAGTTTAATTTGTATTTTGCCAACATCCCACCACTGACTTAGGGACTTGTATAGCATTTTACTCTCTCTCCAGGTTTCCCAAAAAAGGGTGAAAGAGTGAACAAAATTATGATCTTGCAACAGTCTACTATTAAATTTCCAAAGTGAGTGCTTAAAAGTGCTCTGTGCAATAGAAACTTATATACAACAGCCATATAATGATGATCAGATAGAGCAGTGGGAAATATACAGCTATTAAAAATTTTACCCCTAACACTTTTCTGTACATAAATTCTATCAAGTCTAGCTCCATATATCATATTAGAGTTTACTTTCATCCAAGTACAAACCCGATTCCAAAAAAGTTGGGACACTGTACAAATTGTGAATAAAAAAGCAATGTAATGATGTGGAAGTTTCAAATTTCAATATTTTATTCAGAGTACAACATAGATGACATATCAAATGTTTAAACTGAGAAAATGTATCATTTTAAGGGAAAAATAAGTTGATTTTAAATTTAATGGCATCAACACATCTCAAAAAAGTTGGGACAAGGCCATGTTTACCACTGTGTGGCATCCCCTCTTCTTTTTATAACAGTCTGCAAACGTCTGGGGACTGAGGAGACAAGTTGCTCAAGTTTAGGAATAGGAATGTTGTCCCATTCTTGTCTAATACAGGCTTCTAGTTGCTCAACTGTCTTAGGTCTTCTTTGTCGCATCTTCCTCTTTATGATGCGCCAAATGTTTTCTATGGGTGAAAGATCTGGACTGCAGGCTGGCCATTTCAGTACCCGGATCCTCCTTCTACGCAGCCATGATGTTGTAATTGATGCAGTATGTGGTCTGGCATTGTCATGTTGGAAAATGCAAGGTCTTCCCTGAAAGAGACGACGTCTGGATGGGAGCATATGTTGTTCTAGAACTTGGATATACCTTTCAGCATTGATGGTGCCTTTCCAGATGTGTAAGCTGCCCATGCCACATGCACTCATGTAACCGCATACCATCAGAGATGCAGGCTTCTGAACTGAGCGCTGATAACAACTTGGGTTGTCCTTGTCCTCTTTAGTCCGGATGACATGGCGTCCCAGTTTTCCAAAAAGAACTTCAAATTTTGATTTGTCTGACCACAGAACAGAACAGTTTTCCACTTTGCCACAGTCCATTTTAAATGAGCCTTGGCCCAGAGAAAATGCCTGCGCTTCTGGATCATGTTTAGATATGGCTTCTTTTTTGACCTATAGAGTTTTAGCCGGCAACAGCGAATGGCACGGTGGATTGTGTTCACCGACAATGTTTTCTGGAAGTATTCCTGAGCCCATGTTGTGATTTCCATTACAGTAGCATTCCTGTATGTGATGCAGTGCCGTCTAAGGGCCCGAAGATCACGGGCATCCAGTATGGTTTTCTGGCCTTGGCCTTTACGCACAGAGATTGTTCCAGATTCTCTGAATCTTTGGATGATATTATGCACTGTAGATGATGATAACTTCAAACTCTTTGCAATTTTTCTCTGAGAAACTCCTTTCTGATATTGCTCCACTATTTTTCGCCGCAGCATTGGGGGAATTGGTGATCCTCTCCCCATCTTGACTTCTGAGAGACACTTCCACTTTGAGAGGCTCTTTTTATACCCAATCATGTTGCCAATTGACCTAATAAGTTGCAAATTGGTCCTCCAGCTGTTTCTTATATGTACATTTAACTTTTCCGGCCTCTTATTGCTACCTGTCCCAACTTTTTTGGAATGTGTAGCTGTCATGAAATCCAAAATGAGCCAATATTTGGCATGACATTTCAAAATGTCTCACTTTCAACATTTGATATGTTATATTTTATTCACAATAGAATATAGATAAGTTTATGAGATTTGTAAATTATTGCATTCCTTTTTTATTCACAATTTGTACAGTGTCCCAACTTTTTTGGAATTGGGTTTGTATATTGTTTAGTCAGAGGGAAAGTTTCTCTCCACACATCCACAAGACAATGATAAGTTATGAAATTTCATATGATGACTGGCTATGTGGTTCATCATGGTTCCTATCTAGAGTGTGGTTTATAGTACAATTTAAATCTCCAGCCAGAACAACAATTCTATCCTGCAAAACATCACTAAGAGCAGTCTTCAGTTTTCTAAAGAAGAGAGTTCGCACTGAAAACAATATTTGGAGCGTACACATTAAATAACGAAAACTTTAATCCATGAACCGTTACATCAACATGCAACATTCGACCAGGAACCAATTTAAAAACACTAACAGGTTGCTGCTTATATTCTGGTCCAAAAAGAATGGCAACCCCTGCACTAACACTAGAACTATGACTTAGTATAGCCTGCCCCTTCCATTCACTCAACCATTGTACTTGATTATTTGAATCTGTACGAGTTTCTTGAAGGAAAACTATACTAGCCCTCTTTATCATAATGTAATCAAAAAGACTAAATCTTTTAACAGCATCACGACACCCATTGATATTTAAAGTACCAAATCTCAAGGATATCATGAAAAGAAGAAGAAAGTAACCACAAAAATGCATCCAAGCCATATCACTTTTTGCCTTGCAGAAGCAAAATACTTCTTACATTACAGAGAATCTTTTTAAGGCGGTACTGTTTTGGTCTATCAAGCTCATCAAAGGTTGCCTTCTGCATAGCTACAGTACAAGACATCAGGAATAGTTTTAAATTTGGAAAGTACGACTCAATAATGGGCTTGCGAAGCCCTTTTGTATTGTCAAGGAAAGCATTAATCTGCTGTAATGAGTAAAGTTTAGTCCTACCTTCAGAAGTATTCTCTGAGTCCATCATGTCATTCTCATGATATATTTCCTCATCTTCCTTATCAAAATCCTCCATCTGCAGCCTTAAATCCATCACTTCTTGTGAGACATTGTCTCCTTGACTCGATCAATTCATCAGTACTTATTTTAACATCACTTACTTTAAATTGTATTTGTTTCTCATTCCCCGGTGATTCGGCCTCATGCGCATCTTTTGCTTTCACCTGCTCCAAACTCAACTCTGGCTGCGTGATTACGGGCCTGTCATTTTGGTCAACCGTTACCTCGGCTATCTCCACGGCACTACTGTTGGAATCAGCCGACAGGGATCTTCCCTCGTGCGCCTCATGCAAACTACTCGGCGTTGAATCTACTCTGGCCTGCGGACATTGTAATGACACAGCGTCCACAATTATATCGGAACCTCGCAACCAGTCATTTTCCCCATCTCCATTAACGCCATTATTCCCATTACGATTCGGGCAAGTCTACCTGACGTCCAAATTCGCCACAAATAAAACATTTCATGGACTCTGAGCTAATAAATATATTGTGTAATCCTTACCCTCGATAGTTAATTTCACCTACAGGTTCAAGGGATTACTCTGAGAATTAAGAATCATGAAAACCTGGCGCCGAAAAGACATTACATGTTTGAGTTCGGGATTTTTGCATCCGAGCGTAATCATCTTAATGGGACTCACTAATTTACCATATCTCAAGTATTTCTTCCAATTTCTCATTTTTTTAACAAATGGAGGAACATTTGACAAGATAATCTTCTTTGATGGGCTCGACAGAGGCAAAACAGGCACAAACATTTCATTAATCATTAGTCCGCTCTTTATTAAATCAATTACCCTTTGGCTTTGACTCAAAATAACTATCACCTTGTTCATGTGAGAAGCAGATCTGATATTTACGCCGCCGACAGTAGCATTCACAGCCACTAGATAATCCTCTACTGATACAGACGCGTCAGGCATACATTTGCAGCCATGTCTAATAGTCAGCTGCGAGAAATCACCCGCACCCGAGAGATCTACTTATTTTTTTTATGTGCATATATGTACATATGTTGATTCACTGTAAAAAGAATGTTGATTCACTGTAAAAAGAATGCTTTGGCAATACATTGTAACAATTGTCATGTCAATAAAGCACACTTTGAAATGAATTGAGAGAGAGAGAGAGAGAGAGAGAGAGAGACTTTGGAGGGTTTATATAAGCTTTTACTTGTGTAAAGTGTCCTTGCAAAGCATGTGGGAAAAAAGCATGAGAAGACATGGAGGTAGGAGTGTGAGCTGATTTGACATGAACAGGGGCAGACCTTGGAGAATCGGTGCAAAAGAAAGAGCATATTGAGAGTGGAGGATTTCTTTGTGTGCAGGTAATGAAGTCTGGCTGCAGCTTGCTGACTATCAGGTGTAAAGATCCTGATGCAGCCCGCTGAACAGGTATGATAGACTAAATCTGTCACCATTCATGATGGTTCCTTGGACAAAGATTAAATCAAGACAAAGAAAGAACTCTCAATAGAGAATCAGAACTGACCACGCAGTTTAATCCATGACCAGGCTTGACACGCTTCTGATCTATTATATCTCTTGGTCACCTCTTTTTCCTCATAACACTCTCAAAACTCTGTCTCTTACTGTATAAACATTTGTAGAAGACTCCGTGCCTGCAACGGAAGCTTCTTAATTTTCCTCTCAAGAATTCCCTTTTGAATTATTTTGATTTTATGGTAAAATATGGCCCAGACATGTTCTTGACAGATTTTTTGAGCTTCATCTATATGTTTGTCATGAAAGAAGCAAAACAGAGAGAAAAAGACAGAGAGAGTGAAAAAAGTGCATGCTATGTTGTCACATCCAAAGTGTTACCTCTAGGGACACGGTAGGATGAAATGTACTGTCTTCACCATCAAGTGGACGGTTTTTGGAATGCCCTGAGCCAAAGTTTTCTACAGATGCAACAACACCACACACACACACACACACACACACACACACACACACACACTGAGTCGCTAGTATCAAACAGTAGGTAAAACTATGAGTCATACGAATGTGTGCACTCCGAGTGAGTGTCTTCAGACAGCCTCACGCCCAGAACCCATTATTACAAACCAGAATTGATCCTGTCAAACCAACACTAGAGAGAAAATTACAGTCTTTCTCTTTTTCTGTCTACCTCTTTCTTCCTCTCTCTCTTTCTGCAGAAAATGATGCAGATAACTGTTGTATTACAGCAATAGGATTCAATATTGAAGTGATTTTCATAAACATCGTCATTAGCGACTCTAGTCTGGCAGGAAGGCCCTGGCATTACACTCTTCCAGATGAATGACACATTGATTTAACCACTTCATTACCCAACGTGCATTTGGTTTCGCTTATTATTTTTTTCAGATTTAACTTAGTCAATGGATGTTTTGCATAGTTATACAGATTGCATTTGAATAAGTACAACAGTACTTCCAAAATGATCTCTCAGCCTCTCTTCCGGCTCTCGTAGACATCTGCGCTGCCGCCTCTGCATAACCAGCTATGCAATAGAGGAACACTTTTAATTAGCCAGCGATATCATTAAATTACCCCAGCAATAGCCTTCACAGAGTTTACTTGATGTGACTATCTACTTATGCAGTCTGCATTTTTTTTTTTTTTTTTTTTTTTTTAAGATTTCTTTCCATCTCTCTTTCCTTAAAGGGATAGTTCACTTTAAAGACCCGGGAACTGACATGCTTGTTTACGAACAACCATTTTCTTTCAGTCCTGAGATAAATCTATAGAGATTGAAGTCCATCCCCAAAAGAATCACATATTCAATAATTAATCTTGCTCAGCATCCTTTGATCACTTGTGTTCATAGATGACAGCAGATGATAAATCACTTATCAAGACTTACATGCCCTACGTTGAAGCCCGACTGAAAAGATCCCTTAAGTATATTTTTAAAATATAATTAAAAAATATATATATATTGCAAGCAATCTATATATTACTAAAATTTCATTGCACTATAGTAGATGTTTTACCAGTGGCCAATATATTTTTGGAGGGCTTAAACCACGGGAGCTTTATAAAATAATAAGGTCTCTTACACATACCTATAATTATTTGATAATAATGACTCATGCACAATAAGATTAGAACCATGAATTAGGACCATATGTCAAAATTTTAAAACCCCAACATACACCAAACCAAAACCAAAACCAGTTCCTCAACAAAGGTTTTAAAAAGTAAGGACCTATTATGCTTTAAAAAGTTTTGATTTTGTTTTTGGGGTCTTCTAGAATAGGTTTTTATGCTTCAGTTTTACCTTATATTTCCACATATTTTACATTGTTGCAGCACCTCTCTTCCCAGTCTGTCTGTAAGGCTTTTTAGTGTCTCTCTATGAAGCCTCTCCTTCTGAATGTGCTCTGATTGGTCAGCTGGATCAGTGTGCCATGATTGGTCAACCACTTTGAGTGCATTTGGGAAATGTCACACCCCTTGCCATAACCACGTTAGATTCCGGGTGGAAAAAACAAAAAAACAAACAAAAAAAAACAGTGTCTCTTGGACATGGTGACAACATACTGCTAACGCAACTCAACCAGACCTCATCCCCGTTATTTTGCATATGCCTTGGGAGGGAATTATTTAAATGAGGAATATTGTGAGGAATATTGTTCCCATCAATTCATTCATTTTAAATGAACAAAAAAAAGGAAAATGAAAACAAGTAAAAAGAAAATATAGATACCACACACCATGAAACTGTTCATAATAAACATCTTCATCAATAATTAATGTTACTCAGACAGTTGGCTTCAATAACAAACAAAGCACAGAATTTTCTGCACAGATCTGTAGATCTATAGATCTGAGTGTTAGTTGTCTATAGATGCCAGAACCACATTATGTGTGGGTGGTTAACAACTGCTAAAAAGTTTTGAATGAGCTTAAATACACCCCTAAAGATTCAAGATGCAGTTATCAACACTGAATTCAAAGACTAAAGCAAATACCATCATCATCAGCAGAGAAACAAAAGAGAAGAGAACATGGCTTGAGATGCACACGATGTGCATTCACAATAAATGTCAAAAAATGCTGAGCTCCTCGCTGGATAAATCAGCATAGCACTAGACGCGATTGCAAGCCTCGTGCTCTCAGATTGTTTTGTCCTGAAAAATCACCAAATAGTTGTAAACTGCAGAGAAACACAATTTATCACAGTTATGCTACAAAGTACCTGTTTTAGTCCTGCTCTTCTCCTAGAGACTGAATGCACAGCCATGTCCAAAAATCTATTAAATGGATGTTTTGTAATGGAGTGACTATAGACCAATTGCTTTTGCACAGGCCAGTATTTCAGCTCCAATACATCAATTATTTGTTGAGGAACTGGTTGCCTGTGTTGGCGTACTTCCAGATGCTCCTGGCTAACTTTCTCAGCAATGTCTGTCTGTGTGTGAATGGCTTCAAAGGCTCAGAAGAAGGGTAGTCAATATCCAACTCTGTCTCCCTGACAATGTGAAAACAACAGTAAAGAGGCACCATAGTTGCCAGAGGTTATTAAAAACAGTTATGAGAAAAAAATATTCCCAGTAGATTTCTACGATTTCTACGAACTGCTTAATTAGTGGTGCTTGCTAAAGCAAGCATTATTGTACATACGTCAGGGATTTTTCAAGACGCTAAGTATTAAAAGAGTTCTGTACAGATATTAAAATAGAAAAAAGTTCATAATATTACCATTTTTACAGTATTTTTTATCAAATAAATGCAGCAAAAACATAAAAAAATAGTAGTATATATCTAAAGAATTTCTAGAGGGAATATATGAATATACACTATAAAAAAAATACTAGGTTAAAATCAACCCAAGTTGGGTTGGGTTTATTTAACCCAACTATTGTTTAAAAATTACTATATGGCTGGCTTAAAGTTAACCCAAAAGAGGTAGGAATTTAAAAATCAGACACATAATTATTAGAGGCAACAATAATAATCAAAAGGTGAACATTTAATAATAATAATAATAACAATAAAAAATAATAAGCAATTTAATAAATGTTTGTTTAATTATTATTCATTAAACTTAATAAATGTTCATTTATTAAACATATATTATGTGTTGAGGTTAGAGCTCATTATTTCATTTAAATGTTAATTTCCAACATACTTTGGGTTCATTTTAAGCAAGCAATGCAGTAATTTTTCAACAGTAGTTGAGTTAAATAAAACTACCCAGCAGGTTGGGCAAACATTTAACCCAACTGCTGGGTTTGTCCATTTTCAACCCAACTTGAACTTCACAGACCATGTTGCGAAGCCAGTGTGGTGAGTGAGCGACGCTTGTTTATTGCAGCACTTCAAATTACTGAATACTTATGTTATATTCCTCAGTTGTGAGTTGCTTTGGGAAGAAGAATCTGCTAAATGAATAAATGTGAATACATATCAATGCACTAAACTCACTCAGAACATCCTGGCAACTGCAAAGCGACACCCAGGCAACAACATACAGAGTTTTGCAAGGTCAAGAACCATTTATATTTTCTTCAAAAAGCACAACATTAACGTGCTTCTAGTGCTACTCAACAGGATCACTAAAGTGGTTTAATGGGAATGGTAGGGAATGGAAGTTTCACTTTCCTGCTGACTACAACCTGTCGTCCTAGCTTTGATAATGAAACCATGAAAGGGCACAGATCTGGGGGTACCAGTCTCTACCAGCGTGAAGACCAACAGATGGTGCTTGACTGTATGATATGTAGATAACTGGTCTGTAAGAGTCAGAACAGATTCAGTCAGGACACCACAGCTGACATTCCTCTGCAGTCAAACACACACTCAGGAGAATTATCACTCTCTTGTCCTCCCCCCTCCTCAGGTGTGTGGACCTGAGTCCCTGTGAGCCGTTTATCTGAAACTATCAATCTCACCGCATGCGGTCTCACCACAGACTGAGGGGAGACTGCAGCCCACACTGGAACAGCAGACAAGGCCACATTAGTTATGTGGTTACTTTTCATTTACATGTAGCAGATGCGTTTATATAATTTATATAAAGTACTTTCAGATTGCTTTCTGCAGTGTATTCAGCTGCAGAACATTCCTCATAACTATGACATTTACATTTGCATGCATATTTTTCAAGATGTCTAATTATTACCCTATGAATTAATATTGTCTGAACCCTGAAATTGTGCATTATGTTTGTGAGAATGAATGTATATCCGTCATACTGTATATATTTATTATATTTATTCCCTCCTTGAAATGTTAATCTATCTATATATACACACACAGGTTAAAAATTTGGG